>APFE030687493.1:0-23785 GCA_000404065.3 Pinus taeda
TCAGACCACGAGGCAACAACAACAAATCTGTAAAATATAGAAGATTATAGAACCAGATTCTGAAACTCTGTTTTTTGAAATCAAAGTTGGGACGACATGGCCATAAGGTACAGATACCCCCTGAAGTTAAAATAAATCGAAACAGAAACGCCCAGAAATGTGATTATTTAAAACCACAACCAAAAACAAATTCATACTATCTCATTATCCCTTTTGTCAAACATATACTCTGAAAACTTATCTACATTTGTAAAAAGAGAAGGAAAATCCAAATTTGTGCTATTAACATGTTTTCATAAAACCCGTGGCAGCCTGAATGCTTCAACCATTAAGACATGATGTAAATCAACTTGCAATGAAACTATACAATAAAAGCTCACATAAAAACACTACAGTTATTGCAAAATTCCTTCAACATTTATTGTGCAACATTTGTGATGCAGGAGCATTCAACCCAAGAGAAAATCATTGTATTTTTAGTAGACATAGGGGGGTCATGTGTTTCAAGGAAGTTGGTTTCCTAAGTCTCAAATTAATGTAGTTTTTAGGCTTTTAATTGATTAGAATAGGAATTAATTAGATGTGTGAGGATGTGTGTAAACGCTCTCGAATAAAGGAGAACATGAGTGGTTAATAATGACAAGAGAGTTAGAAGTCAATTATAACTCTAAAGGTAGTTTCATGATTCGAGGAACTAGAGAGAGTTCTTAGGAATTAATTGAAGTTAGAAGTGGACATAGAGGACATTTAGGAGTCAATTCAGTAGATCTAGGATTTGAACCACAATTAGTTGAACAAAACTTTTCTGGTATAAATGTAAGCCTACGGGTAGAGTAAAAGGAGGAGGCCACTGATACCGAACAATAGGCCTGAAAGACAGAGAGTCTCGGATATGTAATCAATTGTTCATATTTATATATACAGAGGTTTATTCGATAATTATGTAAGTGTGTGGAATGTATATTGAATGATTGAATTATATGTGAATTTGAATGTTTTGTAATAGGGTTGCAGGCAGAATTCTATAGAACACACAGAAGAGAGAATGATTCAAAGGAACCATCACGAGTCTTTGAATCCAATTGGAAGATCAGAGTGAAGCTCTGGAGACAGAGACTGCGATGTGAGAATTCGTAGAGGAGTGAGTTGAGCAATGTAAGCGGAAGAATGAAACCCTTTGAAGAAACCTAAACCACAGAGAAAGCGTTGAAGAAACAACAAAAACCATAAAGGAAAGGACGAAGGAAGAAGCGAGTTGTTGAAGCATAAGTACCATTGGATCTTATAGATCAACGACGCAGGTGACAAGGAATGAGAACCATTGATCTCATAGATCGACGGTCATCGAATGCTAAAGGATCGCAGAGGATAATTGACGAAGAGTAGTTTGCAAAGGTAGGAAAGTAGATTTCGGGCGGAAGAAATACCACAAGCGGTATTCTTATGTTTGACTCCAATTCTATTTATAACGTGACACATAGCACAGAAGTGGAGAGGGGAAACCGCTTTATCAGGTGGTTAAACCCCATACTTGTTGGCTATCCAAAATCATCATGAACTGTTTGATCCTTTAAGTCCAGATCAACGGTTGGCAAGTGTTGTGCAAGTTTGCTTGATCAAAACTAGTAGGGTTATACAGGCGCAGTTAATATGTTTTGAGTTTCGAAGGTTAATCGCATATCGGAAGATATGGGGAACCATATGTTAATGTGACCACAGACTATGGCGATTGCGATTGCGAAAAAGTAAACCTCGGTAAATGTGCCAAGATCGTACCAAGGCGAAAAAGGTATGGTTTACATATATTTCCTTTGTAAATGGTTATAAAGGGATTAAGCGCGGATATATGGGGGTTTATACATAAGTCCAACTTTATCAAAGGATGGAATGTTTCATGTGTTAAATATATGTAACCAACGGTTAAGGAGGAAGGGTTATATATATGTTGTTAAGGGATAACAAAGGTTTAGAAGGGTGAATAAGTCCCGATAACATTAATGAAGGTTATGAGGGGTTTTTAAGTCCCGATAGGTAGGACTTAATGAAAGGCTTTAATAAAGTCTTATGTGAAGGCTTGAGGGTTGATTGAGGTCCCGATAAGTGGACATTGCCTAAGGGTTAGACTGTGTTGGTTAGTTATAAATTATTACCATTGATGGTTGAAGTTTTGACTACTCAGAGAGTTAAAATTCTTGGGACAAATGTGTTTATGCATTTTACATGCATACTGTGGGTGTAAGCAGGGATAACCTGCATCATTTGGTATCATAGTAGGTTAAAGAAGCTATGTGTGAACATTTCTTTGAAATAAGTGAGAACCAAGTTATGTGTTAAGGTGTTTATGTAGGTAAGACAAAGGATCAAATTCTAATCTGATAGACAGTAAGCACACAGAGGTGATGTGTAGCAGAACTTGTAGATGCAAGAGACAGAGGAAATTCATTCAAGGTATAGGTGTAATGGTGAAACAAGATCATGTTGAGATCTTGAAGGTGAGGTGATATGTTCTGTTTTGATTTGAGAATGTGTGTTTATACATTGATATGCAGGTGACAACATAAGAAGGTGTGGAGGTTGCAACAATATAGAGCAAGGAGTGCTCAATTGGTTCCAAAGGAAAGAACTAGAGAGATGCTAAAACACTGAGCTCAAAGGAGAGAAGCTTAGTGAGGCATATGTAGCAAGAAGGATACTTGTTACTGAAGAGGGATTGTTGCATATCACAAAGGAAATTCCACAGAGGATGTGGGTAAAATTGCTAAGGGATGAAGGAAGTTGGTAAGACTTTCTAAGTGAAAGAAGAGGTGGTCAGAACCAAGTATTTCATTGTGATTAAAATACAAGAGGACAGTTGTGTTCTTGAGATGCAGATGAGTTGAAGCCTAGAAGGAGCAGAGAGAAGTGCTCAAAGGAGGTTTTAGAGATAGAGAACCAAGTGCTTGCTAAAATACCAAGTACATAGGAAAGCTTCGTGAGGTAAGTTGTAAAAAGGAGGATTTGTTGTTGTAGAGGCTTTAATGCAACTCATAGTGAGTGAGTGAGGAGCTCATGAAGAGAGAGGAGAAGAAGATGGCTACTGATAGTCATAGTAGAGGTTCTGAGGAATACCACAGCAAAAGAAAGATGAAGAAAGAGAATGCCAAGGAAAATGGCAAGAGGATGAGTCAAGAGGAGATTGACAAAGAGATTGCAGAGTTAAAAGAACAACTTGATGCATTAAGGAGGATACTAGAGGAAAGCCAGAGACAAGGTTGGGTATTAAGGAAGAAGCAAGTTGATTGGCATGAGATGTAGAGAAGGCTACAACAAAAGCAAGTAAAGTGGATGAGGGAAAAACTCAAGGAAGTTGAGTTGGAAATGGAAGAGTCCATTTGTGAACTAGAATAGGGAGAAATTCTGGGAGAAAGTGAAGACTACACTGAAGCTAAAAAATGGAGATCAAGTAAGATCTCATGAACTATTGGGATAGTTCAAAACAGCATGAGGAGATGTTGACTGAAGATGAAGACTTGAAGACTGAAACTTCAAGTGAGGCCAAAGGGTCACATGGTTTTAATTTGACAACTTGTGTATGTTTGTTGGTGAAACATGTAAAGAAGGACAATTTGTTGATATTGTCATAAAGGAGGAAGAAGACAAGCAGAATCTAAATTATGTTCTGGAAGAAGATGAGATAGATAAATCTCATATACAGTTGGGGAAAGATATCAAGCAACCGAGTGAAGGGCTTGAGAAAATTGAAGAGGAGACCATCGAAAAATTTCTGAATCATATGAAGGATTTAGAACAACAAGGAGATATGATGGCTGAAACATCAAGTGGGACCATAGGGTCTTGTGTTCTTAAGACTGATATTTTGTTTGTGGATGCAGAACAAATGAAGGATAATATTAATGCAGATGGTGAGACAATGATAGCTCTTAGAGAAGATAAATAATAAGAGATTAAAGGAAACTTGAAGAAGAGACTATGTTAGCTGGAAACATAGTAAAGGATCATCAATTCACTATGATTCTAGGCACAGTGGAAATAGCCATGGAAACTATTGAGATATTTAGTAAGAAAGAACGACATCTACTGAAATATGTTAAGAAGGAAGAACCCTATGCAAAGGATTTAACCTTGGGAGAAGGAACACTAACAAAGGAGTGTTTTGCAGAGGATGAACAATCTTTTGAAACTATCAGAAGTATGGAAGAGTATCTTTCAAAAGATAAAAATTCTGAAGTAAAGGAGGATGGAGAATTTTTCTTAAATGAGAGAAGCGGTGATTTATTGCAACAAAAAGAACTTAATAATGCATTGATATTTGAAACTGTGGCAACACAGGAAGAATTTCTTGTGAAAGAAGGAGATGAAATTTAGTCTGAAGAGCTGATATGTGAAGCAATAGTTGAGACTGTTGAACCTTGTGATTTTCGAATTAATGCAGGAATTATAAGTGATGATGAAGTACTTATGAAGTGTCACAAAGAAATTGCATTGGTGGAATATTTGCTGGAAAATCTAGAGTATGACAGTGTGATTACAGAAGGAGGAGTTCACTACAGTGGACAAGAGCAGGAAGACATCATTAGAGTAGATGATGTGCAGGAGAGACTAGTTGAGAGTCTCATGAATTCTTTTGAGAATTCAAAACAGCATACTGATGTGCTGAGAGAGGAGAAAGAAAAAGAGCAACAAACTCAATTGTTGCCAAAGGAAGATAAGGCACAGAAGCCTTATGTTTTTCATTTTAACAAGTGTTTTATGAGTGCAGGTTTAGTTGCAGATGCTGAAGGAAATTTGGCACAGATGAGCAGCGATATAAAGATGAAAGAAGAAGATTATGTGGAAGAATTCAATCCATGGAACAGAGATGCTCAATTGCTGGAGAGATTGTTGGAAAGTCATGATTCAGTGAAGATAGAAATAATCATGAAAGAGGGTAAGGATGAAAGGGAGGCAATTAAGACAAGCAAAGAACAAGCTAGAGAAAGTGATAGCATTTGACAACTCCAAGGAGAAGAACAGTAGATTGAAGAGTTAGTGGACAACAACAACAACCTAAAGCAAAGAGAAAGAAATAGCAGTAAGTGGAAAAGTATGGACCAGACCAAGAATATGCTAGACACAAAGATTGAATAAATGTGGCAGTTAATGATGAATTTGTCCATATGGAGGAAAGTGATAACAGCGGGAAGCATGATCAATCAAGACTTGAACCTGATTGAAAAAGAGAGGAAGATGAAACAAAATACAACATACATACAATAGCAACAAAGGTGTAAGTCATTTGGCCAGTTACAAAACAAAGTATGGGATCCAGGAAGACAAAGATTAGAACCACATGATCAAGAGATCATTAATATTTTCTACTTTGGGAGTTTGATGCAGGAGCATTCAACCCAAGAGAAAATCATTGTATTTTTAGTAGACATAGGGGGGTCTTGTGTTTTAAGGAAGTTGATTTCCTAAGTCTCAAATTAATGTAATATTTAGGCTTTTAATTGATTAGAATAGGAATTAATTAGATGTGTGAGGATGTGTGTAAATTCTCTTGAATAAAGGAGAACATGAGTGGTTAATAATCACAAGAGAGTTAGAAGTCAATTATAACTCTAAAGGTAGTTTCATCATTTGAGGAACTAGAGAGAGTTCTTAGGAATTAATTGAAGTTAGAAGTGGACATAGAGGACATTTTGGAGTCAGTTCAGTAGATCTAGGATTTGAACCACAATTAGTTGAACAGAACTTTTATGGTATAAATGTAAGCCTATGGGCAGAGTAAAAGGAGGAGGCCACTGATATTGAACATCAGGCCTGAGAGACAGAGAATCTCGGATATGTAATCAATTGTTCATATTTATATATACAAAGGTTTATTCCATAACTGTGTAAGTGTGTGGAATGTATATTGAATAATTGAATTATATGTGAATTCGTAGGTTCTGTAACAGGGTTGCATGCAAAATTATGTAGAACACACAGAAGAGAGGATGATTCAAAGGAATCATCATAGGTCTTTGAATCCAATTGGAAGATCAGAGTGAAGCTCTGGAGAGAGACTGCAATGTGAGAATTCGCAGAGGAGTGAGTTGAGCAGTGGAAGTGGAATAATGAAACCCTTTGAAGAAACTTGAACCACAGAGGAAATGTTGAAGAAATAATGAAAACCATAAAGGAAAGGACAAAGGAAGAAGCGAGTTGTTAAAGCATAAGTATCATTGGATCTTATAGATCAACGGCGCAGGCGGCAAGGAATGAGAACCATCGATCTCATAGATCGATGGTCATTAAATGTTGAATGAGCATGGAGGATAATCGGTGAAGAGTAGTTTGAAAAGGTAGGAAAGTGGATTTCCGACGGAAGAAATACCACAAGCGGTATTCTTCCGTTTGACTTCGATTCCATTTATAACGTGACACATAGCAAATAAGTGGAGAGGGGAAACCGCTTTATCAGGTGCTTAGACCCCATACTTGTTGGCTATCCGAAATCATCATGAACCATCTAATCATTTAAGTCTAGATCAACGATCGACAAGTGTCGTGCAAGTTTGCTTGATCAGAACCGATAGGGTTATACAGGCGTGGTTAATATGTTTTAAGTTCCGGAGGTTAATCACATATCGGAGGAGATGGGGAACCATATGTTAATGTGACTGTGGACTATGGCAATTGCGATTGCAAAAAAGTAAACCTCGGTAAATGTGCCAAGACTGTACCAAGGCAGAAAAGGTATGGTTTACATATATTTCCTTTGTAAATGATTATAAAGGGATTAAGCGCAGATATATGTGGGTTTATACATAAGTCCAACTTTATCAAAGGATGGAATGTTTTATGTGTTAAATATTTGTAACCAATGGTCAAGGAGGAAAGGTTATATATATGTGGTTAAGGGGTAAAAAAGGTTTAGAAGGGTGAATAAGTCTCAATATTAACATTAATGAAGGTTATGAGGGGTTTTAAAGTCCCAATAGGAAGGACTTAATGAAAGGCTTTAATAAAGTCTTATGTGAAGGCATGAGGGTTGATTGAGGTCCTGATAAGTGGATATTTCCTAAGGTTTAGACTATGTTGGTTAGTCTATAAATTATTACCATTGATGGTTGAAGTTTTGACTCCTCAGAGAGTTAAAATTCCTGGGACAAATGTGTTTATGCATTTTACATGCATACTATGGGTGTAAGCAGGGGTAACCCTGCATTAATTTGATATACATCTAAGTTTCAGCCAACAACTAGTAAGAAAAACCATGTAATGAACTACAAAAAGAAACACAATATAATGTTGTCAACATACCTAGTAGTGAATTTATACAACTCAAAAAATGGGAGTATGCTCCAACTCCAATATCCTTACAAACTCATTGTGAACCACCCACTTTTCCTCCCAACCATATCGAGGAAGAACTTCTCCCCCTGGAACCCCCACGCTGTAAAAGCTCACAAGCAGTACCAAAAGACAATAGTAGAGAGATTTGCAAGGAAAACTAAGGAAGCAAATTTTCACTTCCTCTCAGTACCACTCATGGCCAACCTCAATAGCTAGAGATGTTAGGATTTTAAGAATAATTTCAAATTTATTATGGAAGCAATTGGCTACTCTACATGTCTCTCCCTCTCGTTATTTTCCTCAAGTCTCTTCCACTCTTGGCGTCCTAATCCCCAAGTGAAAATACATGAGACTCATATATAGGAGGAGAAACCAATTCTTGTCATAAAGGAGGAGTAATGCGCATGCATTGGATTCTATTTAGAGGAGTGTAACTTATGCCATTAAGGAGAGGTATGCATGCCTTAGTTAAGGAGAGTGTAACATATGCATTAAAGAGAGTGTAAGAGGAATATTTTATGACATATTTTTAATGAGTGAAAAGGAATATGCCATTCTTTGATGAGTGCATAAAATAGAGTATAATGAACTATTTAAAAGAGAGAGAGAGAGATAGCCATGAGAGTCATGAAGGAGATGTGTGAATTGATTGAGGAGATAAAATTGACTTGTAATTCCTTTTCAATAATAATATCATAGTCTCGTAAAAGATAATAATAATAATATTAATAATATTGAGGATTCAATCAAGATTGAAATATTAGGATTGATTAATGATAAGTTAATTTGTTTTTCTTCAACTCTATTTGATTACCAATTTATGCAAAGTGATTTACTATTTTTGGAAAGTCGTGCTTGAGATGTTGGACATGACTTTCTATTTTAAGAAATTCATTCTAGAATTGTGAGAATGAAATTTTATTTAAGGAAATTCATCCATGAGTGGTATTTTTATTCTGGAGAATAGGGATTCTGCACCCCTATTTCATGCATCTCCGTGCCTTAGTAGATTGGGGACTCTGCGCCCTGATCTACTCCAAAGATCCAAGCTTCCACAACTTGATCTTTTTAAATATTCAGGACCCTGCACCCTAAATATATAAGACTCCACGTCTGTATCTTTGTTGGATTTAGGAGTCCACACCCTAAATTCCATTCCCTCTCATCTATTGTGCTTTGAAACTTTGTGTTTCTCCTTATGGTACTGATTGTGAGCTTTTACCCATCTATTGGTTCGCTGGTAAGGCCTTTTTGAAAGACATGCACACATTACAATCTCATAGATCAAAGGAATCAAATGAATTTCATAATGAAATTAAGTTAATCACATTTTACCCAGAATGGTGCATGGCTTCCACAGTCATTTTGGTTTTGAAGAAATGACTTCCACAATCATTTGTAATTGAACATCCTTGTTGGAAAATGATCAGGTATCCTACCACATCCTACTTAGTAAAATATTAGCCATATATAATCACACAAATAATATATCATCCATAAATCATAATTAACCATCTATTTCGCATAACCATTAGAATCCATGGGTATATGTGTCTCAATCTTAGATCACCATCCATGTCATACACCTGCTTCCTAAATCAGATACAAACAGAAAAAACATATGTATAACATTTTACTTAACCAAAACCATCTAATACAGATAATCAATGATGCCACATATAAGAGGAAATATAACTATATAAAACATTGCTCCCGAATCTAGTGATCAATCTATGATACATAAACATAAAAGGAAATATAACTATGTATGTAAAACATTATTCCTCAATCAAGTGATCAACCTATCATATATATATAACCCTTGATAGGAGTGACAAAACTATACTAGAAAAATAGGACACTACATACTCCCCCTCTTGGAGTAAACTTGGCTCGAAGTTTAACTAAACAAAAAAGAAAACTCAAGACACATAGAATATGCATCTTCCTAAGTGGCGGAACTAGGACTGTACAGGTCCCATTGGACCTTTACTTGGTCCACCATGTGATGTCTGAGCTGTCGAGTGCGATGGTCCAAAATGAAAATTGGCTCTGCCTTAAGAGTTCCTTCATCTGTTACCTGTAATTGATTCCAATCTAAAATGTGAGAAGGATCATGAACATACTTACGTAGTACCAAAATATGAAATACATCCTGCATACGATGAAAGACTGGTGGTAAAGCAAGATGATATGCCATAGGTCCAACCCTTTCGATGATCTCAAAAGGCCCAACAAATCGAGGAGAGAGCTTAGATCCTTTCCCAAACCTAATAGAGATTTTCTGAGGTTTTACTCGAAGAAAAACAAATTCCCCTTCTTTAAAACTACGATCCACTCTATTCATATTAGCATAGCTCTTCTGTCTATCCTATGCCTGCTTTAATCTTTGCCTTATATGACACACTCTTTCTTCCATTTCTTAAAGAATTTCAAGACCTACTGAGATTTTGTCCTCTAATCTATCCCAACTTAAAGGTGTTCTGCATGGTCTTCCATATAATAACTCATAAGGTGCCATACCAAGGGAGCAGTGATAACTGTTATTGTAAGAAAACTCCACTAGAGGAAGATAATATTCCCACTTATATTGTTGATCCATTATGTACATTCTAAGCATGTCCTTTAATACTTGATTTACTGTAAATATAGAGGCCCTATCTGATATGATTTTCTTAGGAAAACCATGAAGTCTAACCCCCTCCTTGGTAAATATTTGTGTTATTTCAGATGCTTTGTAAGTATCCTAAACGGTTATAAAATGGGCACTCTTAGTAAGTTAATTTACCACCACCAAAATGGAGTTATTCCTTTTGGTTGTTTCAGGTAATTCAATAATAAATTGCATAGATATTGCTTCCCATTTGGACTCAAGAATGTTATGCAGCTGCAAAAATCCTGCTAGATGACCATGTTCTGCTTTAACTAGCTGACATTCCAAACATTTTGCCACAAAATTTGCTACGTCCTTCTTCATTCCTGCCCAAAAGAAAATTTGCTTTAAATCAGCATACATCTTCTGGACTCCTGGGTGAGCCACATATGTTGCATGGTGAGCTTCTTTCAAAATGAACTCACAAAGCCCATCTTGATCTGGAACTACAATCTTTTGCATGAATCTCGCCATACCGTCGTCATCTCAAGAATACCCTTCTACCTTGTTTTTCTTAACCCCCTCCCCAGAAATAGAAACTTTAACTTCCTTGCACCATTCATCTACATCTTTTGCCCTCAATATGCACTCCCGTAAATCAATATTCAATGGAATTACTGAAAATATTCAGAGTCTTCGACTGAATGCATCAACTACTTTGTCTAATGTACCCTTGATGTAAGTTATGTCAAAATCGTATTCACTTAGGAGTTCTTACCACCTTCTTTGCCTAGCATTTAGATCACTTTGAGTAAATATATGTTGCAAACCTCTATGATCTGTTCTCAATTCAAATTTCTTTCCCACCAGATAATGTCACCAAAGTCGTAAGGCATGAACTATAGCTACTAGTTCTAGATCATGGGTTGCATAGTTTTCCTCATGCATCCTTAACTTCCTAGAGGCATATGCAATCACCCTACCATCTTGTGATAATATTGCACCCAATCCATCTTTTGACGCATCGGTACATACGATGAATGGTCTATCCATACCTAGAACCTTAAGTATTGGAGTTGTAGTCAAACACTGTTTGAGCTTGGAAAATGCTTTCTTGCACTCATTTGTCCAATTAAATCATACTCCCTTCCTAAGAAATGAAGTGATAGGGCTAGCTATTTTTGAAAACCCCTCGACAAACCTTCGATAGTATCCTGCCATACCCATGAAGCTACGCACTTCATGCACATTAGAGGGTGTTGGCCATTCTGAAATTGCATTGATCTTTGTTGAGTCAACGTCAATGCCTTCACTGGAGATAATGTGTCCAAGATAATGGATTTTTGATTGGAAAAAAGAACATTTGGACATTTTTTCATAAAGTTTATTTTCTCTTAAGCATTGCAATACCAATCTTAGGTGTTTCTCATGCTCTTCTGGGGACTTTGAATAGATTAGGATGTCGTCAAGGAACACTTATACAAATTTGTCCAAGTAATTCCTAAATGCACCATTCATCAGACTCATAAACACTCCTGAGGCATTAGATAACCCAAAAGGAACAACCATGAACTCATAATGACCAAAACGAGTTCAAAAAGCTGTTTTGGAAATATCCTCTTCTTTAACTCTGAGCTAATGATATCCAGATCGAAGATTGATCTTGGAGAATACAGTGGCTCCCTTCATTTGATCAAATAGATCATCAATACGAGGCAAAGGATATTGATTTCTAATAGTTACTCAATTCAATTTCTTGTAGTGAACACAGAGCCGAAGGGATTCATCCTCCTTATTTACAAATATCACTAGAGCTCCCCAAGGGGAAACATTAGGTCTAATCATACCCCTATCCAAAAACCCTTGAAGTTGCACTTGCAACTCACAAAGTTCAAAAATAGACATTCAGTAGGGAGCTTTGGATATAGGTTTGGTACCAGGCTTTAGCTCTATGGAGAAGTCAATCTCTCGCTTTGGAGGTAAACCAAGCAACTCCTTTAGAAAGACATTGGAGAATTTTGAAAGGAAAACATATTGTTTAAAGGATGAAAGCTCTCCCTCATTTAAAGTCATTACAACATACATTTGACATCCTTTCCTAAGACTTCTCTTCATCTACAAGAATGAGATGAGTCTTAAAGAAACAAGTCTCCTTTCCCCATGGATAACCATAGATTGGCCCTCATCACTCAAAAAATGAAGGGTTTTGCTTCGACAACTAAGAAAAGCCCATTGGGCTTCAAGCCAGTCCATCCCAATTATCACATCATAGTGGCCAAGTGGCATCACATAAAGATTCACATTTGTGACACACACTCCCAAGTCTAAAGGGCACTCTTGCACTAAGCGCTCAACCTTTTGAGATCTCCCTGAGGCCATCTGAACTTGATCAAAATCATTTTTCTCTATCGCCGCCAATTTACATTTCAATAAAGCATTAGGATAAATAAAACTTTTAGTTGCACTAGGATTAATCAAAATAGTAACAACCATACCATCTATCATACTTGATGCTTCAAGCACTGTAGACTAATGCTCGACCTGGCGATTTTGCACAACTGCATGAATCCTATGGGCTCTGCCCATATCTCTAACAATGGCTTGTTCTTGCTCTGATTGTGCTTTAGTCTTCTTTTAAGAGAAATCTCGCTCATAATGAGGTCCTCCACAAGTCCAACATCCATTAGTGGGAGCAATTTTCATAAATTTGACCCTTTCATTAGGTGATTCTTGAGTGCGAGCATTACTTTGTTGAAGATATTGCCTTGGGTTATTTATTTGGTTCTTAAAAGTATGATTCTTTTGAAATCCCTAATGATGTGAACCACCTGACTTATGTGTTACATATTGGCCTCCCCTTCGAGGAGGTTTCCCATGGAATGATAGATTTGGGGTTTTATCCCCCCCTTTGTTCCCCAATAATTCTTCCTCGGCTATAATTTCTTGTTGCACTACCTCATGCAACGTAGTAGGCCTAAAAATGCGCACCTTTTCCTTTATAATAGGATTCAATCCATACAAAAACTTGTTTACCTTGAGGGCTTCATTATTTAGATGGGTAGCATATCTAAGCAACTCCATGAATCGTGCTTCATATTCAACGGTTGTCTTAGTTCCTTGCTTAAGGTCACGGAACTCATTCAATTTCCTCTCCAACTATTCAGCAGAAAGGTACTTTGTTCAAAATTCCTCTTCAAATCACTCCCATTTCAAGGTAGACATGGAGTATCCCAATTGGGATTCTAAGTTCCTCCACCAAAATAGTGCACTCTCCTTAAGTTGGTATATAGCCAAATTTTCCTTTTGGTTGCTAGAATAATTCACAACTCAAAACATAGGCGCATGTTTTCCAACAAAGCTTCTTCTACCTCCCCATTTGTGGTACCCTTAAAGATAGGAAGCTTAACTTTTTCCAACTCTCTATGTACATCTCCATTAGATGGTATTTTTTTCCTCTCTAATTGAGATGAAGAACCAGACACTGATGGATTTCCCCCAACCCTACTAATAAAGACTTCAATCATCTTTTCGAAAGATAACATCATATCCCTTACTTCCCTAATGGATATTTACTCAGATTCTTTATCTTGGGGAGGTGGATATGAGACTTCCTTCCTCCTCCTTGATGTTCTCTCCATGATCACTTAACCTGACCAAGGAAAAATTTAGGTAAGTAAATAAATATTAGCAAGAAAGCCCTAGGTCTTAGAGTTTTGACCTAGCTCTGATACCATATGTAAGGTCCCAACTTACTAACCATTAGTATTGTAATAAGGCTGACTCAAAATGCTATTTAAGTTTAATTTTTTAAGACGTAAAAGTTAATGCAAGGTTATATATCTACATTGTTATTTTTATTGGTATTCTTTACACTACATACTAATTTCTACTTACTAACTAACTAACCCATGGTAATATTAAACTTCTCATTAAGGCTACAGGGTCATGGTTCCTCAAGATCCAAAACTTACAACCAGAAGTCTTAAAATCACATTTAAATGATAGAGTCTTTAGTGGGATAAATAATATCAATATTTACAAACCACAATTTCCAATAAGCTAATTATTCATTCTATTGCAATTAAGAGCATTTAAGAGTGACTAATTTGATTTTGTTCTAGATAATATGCCTATGAATTCTTTGATAAAACAAAGGGAAGAAAAACAAGATAATTCAACTTCTAAATGAGTGGTTCCCAATTAATATGAATTCATATGTGAGCTAACAATTACAACATTTCACCTAACCAATTTTTGTTCCATGGATTTTTACTTCAATGGAACCATCATGCTTATTCTTTGAGATATCTCCAAAAACACCTTGGTTGCAAAACCTAAATTTACTTAGTCATTTTTATAGACAATTCATAAATGTAATTAGCTACAACCATTGAAGCATCATGTCAAACAGTTTGCAAGCATGAAATGTATAGCCATTGAGGCTTTTTGTCAAACACTTACAACCATAACCCTTAAAGCAATTTCACCAAAATTAACTAACATGAATCTAAGATTACGTAATTTATTTTTCTTTGTGAGTAATCCCAAGAAGTGAACCTAATACATAAGTAGAAATGTCATCCATCTTTATTGTTGCATATACAAAAATTTAGGCACATAATGACTATAAATATTTAAGAATTTTTACAAATAGCTCGCAGCGATGTAGCTACAGTCATTGGGAATTTTGAACGACGGTTAATAGTCACAAAACAAGCTGCTAACTATTAAACTATCAAACAAGCAGTCACAAGTTTATTAAACTATCAATGTATTAACCATTGATACTTTAAAATAATAATTCCAAGTTTATGTAATAGATTGATTTCATAAAAATAGATTACCAGGTAAATCACAGCTACAAAAAAAAGTAGCAAAACAAACCACCAGGCAACAGTAGCAAATCTGTAAAATATAGAAGATTACAGAACTGGATTCTAAAACTCTATTTTTTGAAATCAAAGTTAAGGCGACATGGTTGTAAGGTACAAATACCCCTTGAAGTTAAAATAAATCGAAACAGAAACGCCCAAAAATGTGATTATTTAAAACCATAACCAAAAACAAATTCATACTATCTCATTTATCCCTTTTGTCAAACATATACTCTGAAAACTTATCTACAACTATAAAAAGAGAAGGAAACCCAAATTTGTGCTATTAACATGTTTTCATAAAACTCATGGCATCCTAAATACTTCAGCCATTAAGACATGATGTAAATCAACTTGCAATGAAACTGTACAAAAGAAAGCTTACATAAAATACACTACAGTTATTTCAAAATTCCTTCAACATTTATTTTGTAGCATTTGATATACATCTAAGTTTTAGTCAACAACCAGATAAGAAAAACCATGTAATGAACTACAAAAAGAAACACAATATGATGTTGTCAACATACCTGGCAATGCATTTATACAAATAAAAAAAAGGGAGTATGCTCCAACTCCAATAAGAGTATGCTCGACCTCCAATATCCTTACCAACTCATTGTGAACCACCCAGTTTTCCTCCCAACCATATCCAAGAAGAACTTCCCCCCCTAGAACCCCTGAGCTACAAAATCTCACAAGTAGTACCAAAAGGCAATAGTAGAGAGATTTGCAAGGCAAACTAAGGAAGCAAATTTTCACTTCCTTTCAATACCACTCATGGCCAACCTCAATAGCGAGAGATCTTAGGATTTTAGCAATAATTTCAGATTTATTATGGAAGCAATTGGCTACTCCCCATATATCTCCCTCTCACTATTTTCCTCAAGTCTCTTCCACTCTTGGCCTCCTAATCCCCAAGTGCGAATACATGAGACTCATATATAGGAGGAGCAACCAATTCTTGTCATAAAGGAGAAGTAATGTGCATGCATTGGATTCCATTTAGAGGAGTGTAAATTATGCCATTAAGGAGGGGTATGCATGCCTTAGTTAAGGAGAGTGTAACATATGCATTAAAGAGAGTGTAAGAGGAATATTTTATGACATATTTTTAATGAGTGAAAAGGAATATGTCATTCTTTGATGAGTGCATAAAATAGATTATAATGAATTATTTAAAAGAGAGAGAGAGAGAGAGAGCCACGAGAGTCATGAAGGCGATGCGTGAATTGATTGAGGAGATAAAATTGAATTGTAATTCCTTTTTAATAATAATATCATAGGCTCGTAAAAGATAATAAAAATATTAATAATATTGAGGATTCAATCAAGATTGAACTATTAGGATTGATTAATGATAAGTTAATTCATTTTTCTTCAACTTTGCTTGATTACCAATTTTTTTAAAGTGATTTACTATTTTTGGAAAGTCGTGCTTGAGACGCTCGACATGAATTTCTATTTTTAGAAAGTCATTCAAGAATTGTGAGAATGAAATTTATTTAAGGAAATTCATCCATGATTGGTATTTTTATTCTAGAGAATAGGGATTCCACACCCCTATTTCATGCATCTCCGTGCCTTAGTAGATTGAGGACTCCGCTCCCTGATCTACTTCAAAGAACCAAGCTTCCACAACTTGATCTTTTTAAATATTTAGGACTCCGTGCACTAAATATACAAGACTCCACGTCTTTATCTTTCTTGGATTTAGGACTCCCCGCCCTAATTTCCATGCCCTCTCATCTACCGTGTTTTGAAACTTTGCATTTCTCCTTATGGTACTGATTGTGAGCTTTTACCCATCTAATGTTTTGCTAGTAAGGCCTTGTTCAAAGACCTGCACACATTACAATCTCTTAGATCAAAGGAATCAAATGAATTTCATAATGAAATTAACTTAATCACATTTTACCCAGAATTGTGCATGGCTTCCACAGTCAGTTTGGTTCTGAAGAAATGACTTCCACAGTCATTCATAATTGAACATCCTTGTTGGAAAATGACAAGGTACCCTACCACATCTTGCTTAGTACAATATTAGACATATATAATCACACAAATCATATATCATCCATAAATCATAATTAACCATCTATTCTGCATAACCATGAGAATCCATGGGTATATGTGTCTCAATCTTGGATCACCATCCATGTCATACACCTGCTTCATAAATCAAATACAAACAAAAAAAACATATGTATAACATTTTACTTAATCAAAACCATCTAATACAAATAATCAATGATGCCAAATATAAGAGGAAATATAACTATATAAAACATTGTTCTCCAATCCAGTGACCAATCTGTCATACATAAACATAAAAGGAAATATAACTATGTATGTAAAACATTATTCCTCAATCAAGTGATCAACCTATCATATATATATATAACCCTTGATAAGAGTGACAAAACTATACTAGAAAAATAGGACACTACACTATCATTGTAGTTAACATTTTAATTGTGAGAATTAAACACATGGAAGAGAAAAATAAAATTTCTACCTAATCATTCTTTATAAATCTTTATTCAAAATTATATGAAGTTAATATTTAATTTTCTATAATAATTCATAATAAAGGAAATTATATATTTTAGTAAGTAAAGAGAGATCATGAAAAAGTGTTTTTCATGAAACAGCAAAATATAATTATTTACTTTTTTAATAATAATAATAATATTTATTTTAAAATTATATTGCTTGTACCATAAAGCACATATTTTCAAAGAGTAAAGGTGTACATAGTGTACCTTTATAGATTTCAACCTATAATCAATTTAAAAAAAACACTTGTCCTCATTATTAAATAAAGTACATGTTCTAACTATTAACTCAAATTAAATTGTAACTTAGTATAAAGTGAATTTTATGAAACATGAAAAGATATAATAACAAATTTTTAACATTTAATGTATGTTCTTTATGTGTAAAATTAACTATATGTATATTTAAATAAAAATATAACTAATTAGATGCATATAAAATTAAATAACACAAATTATTAAAATATTATTTTTTAAACAAAGTTTTCTATACAATCTTGATATGGTCAAAATGGTCAGAATCTTCCCATGGTATTTGAGATCTTAAGGATCATGTAAAATATGAAGATGACTAACTTTGTCTAAAACCTATACGGTTTATTGACCAACATAGATCCATCTTAACAACGGGGCTCATGTTAGTAGCATAGATCCATCTTAACAATGAGCCTAATATAAATTGGGAGGGATCACATTTCTTCACTTGCAAACTTCTTTAGGATGTAAAATATCATATGTAATTTTTCATTATTTAAATTGCATAGTTGAATGCTATATAGAGTATATATATATATGACCAAATAAAAGTTATAACCATAAAACATTTTTTTTCATGATATATTAATATTTTTTTAATGATATATAGCATATACATAATTCACATTAAAATATACATAACATGTACATCGATACATTTTATCAACAAAAATTTAAAATATATTTTTTAGTATTATTAATATATTTTTAGGTATACTAAAATATTTTATCGATAACCCCATTAAATATTTTTTTATATACAACATTAAAATAATTTATTTTAACAACTTTTTTCTATATATACATATATATGAAGTTGATATCGACATAAATTAGTTAACATGTAATTTCAAATAGTTTATTTATATCTCCTATTGAAATATTTTTGAAAAGTATAAGGTTTAAACATCTTACTCACACATTTTTTCTACTTCTAATTACATTACATCATATTCATTTTTTTTTATTATAGCCGACAATATTTTCCATTAGGAGTACAATTGATTTATTTTTATTTTAAAAGGGACGGACGAACAAACTTACAAATCCCCTCATACTAGGTTGTAGAATGAGCCTCTCCAGCTCAATTATAGATTATTTTCATTTCATAATTATTATATGTAGATTTATTATGGTTGATAATAATATTAAGATACATTAAATTAAATTTATTATTATTATCATTTTATATTAAAAGATAGAGTTCAGGTTTTATGTTCTATATATATATGATTATACAAAAATTGCATTAGTACTAGCAGAGGCTTGATGCTTGGGTGAAACTATTTAGGTGCTTTGTTGAAGGGTTCTCTCAATTAAGTGCACCTCTCGCAGATTTGACAAAAAGGGGGGAATTTAGGTGGACAAAATAAACTAACCAGAAATTTAACAAACTCAAGGAAATAATGAGCTCGTGCCCAGTACAAGCCCTTCCTAATTTCAGCCAACCATTTGTATTAGAGTTTGATGCATCCAGAGAAGGAATAGGAGCCGTCCTAATGCAGAAAGGTCATCTGATCACCTTCGAAAGTCAAAAGCTAGAATATACAGAAAGGCTTTACTCCATATATGATAAATAAATTTTGGCCATCATGCATGCATTGGCAAAGTCCAGACAATATCTGGAAGGTAACAAATTCATAGTAAGGACTAACCACAATAGCATGTGACATTTTTTGGGGAAAAAGGACCTGAATGATCATCAACAAAAATGGGTAAGTAAAATTCAAGCTTATGATTTCAATATTGAATATTTGAAAGGGAAAATGGATGTAGTAGTTGATGCTCTTTCCAAGAAACCATCATCTTGTAACCTCATGAAGCTCACAGAAGATTGGAAGGCACATTTATCCACCGAATATGTTAAGAACCAGTTTTCTTGCACACTTTTCGACAAAATTATCCTGGATGGCAAGTAAAATATAGTGGATGACATCAACTACTATAAAGACATAATATATTTAGTTCCTGAATCTACATTTAAGAAAAAAAGTATGAAGGTTATGCATAATATTCATTCATCCAAACACTAGGGGTTCTTTAAGAAATAGCAACAGATCTAAAATTTATTCTCACGGAAGGGACTTAAGGAAGACGTGATGAAGTATGTTAGAGAATTCTTCACATGTTAGCAAAATAAAGTTGAGCATACACCTCCCGCAGAGCTTCTCCACCTCTTCGCATTCCAGAACATAAATGAGAAATCATATCAATGGATTCTATTACAGGATTATGCAAGACCCAGGGGAATGATTGTATATACATTGTGGTGGATTGTTTAACTAAATTCGCACATTTATTTGTGATATAAACAAACTAATTGACTAAGAAAGTGGGTATAACTCTTTTTCCAAGAAGTTTTCAAGCTACATGGGTTGTTGAAGAACATAGTCAGCGATCGAGATAATATATTTATAGGTGCATTTTGGCAGGAACTCTTCAGACTCATTGGGACTAAATTGACCCCTAGAACTCACTATCACCCACAAATGTATGGCCAAACATAAATTGTGAACAAATGGATTGAAGGATATATGTGCAACTATGTGACAGGTTAGCAAAAGGCATGGGTCAAGTGGTTTTACCTCGGGGAGCATTGCTACAACACCACCTAACACATATTCATTGGAATGACACCTTTCAAGGCTCTATATGGGTATGATGCACCTTCCTTCATTGAGAGGATCTTCGGAGACAATAGGGCACCTCTTGCCAAAGATTGGATTCATGAGAGTTAGTGCATTCTAAATATACTTAAGGATAATATTTAGGTAGCTCATAATCAACAAAATATGTATCTGGATCAACATAGAACTAAGTGCAATTTCGAGGTAGGGGATGTTGCTTTCTTGAAATTGCAAACTTACCGTCAATCTACACTCAAGAAGAGCATGGAAGAAAATTTGAAACTTAGATTTTATGGACCTTACAAAATTATCAGGAGAGTGGGTGAAGTATCATATGAATTAGAGCTACCAAGTGATAGAAAAATCCATAATGTATTTCATGTATCATGCCTCAAGAAGGTTATAAGCCAGCAGGTCACCACTTTTGTTGAGCTTCCACCATTAGATGAAGAAGGACAGTTGGAATTGGTTCCAGAAACAATCATGGTTGTTCGGGAAAAGAAATCACGGGGAAGAGTAATTCAAGAATACCTCATCAAATGGACTAATTTACTAGAAGAGGATGCAACATGGGAAGGAGAATGAATTTTGCAGCATCTGAATTTTCAATTGCTTGAGGGCAAGCAATTTTGGGTGGGGAGGTTGTAATGTCCTCAATGAATTAATGAACAAGGGGACTTAATAGCCTATTTGTCATCATAGGCTATAGTCAATTAAATAGGGAATAAAAACCCAAAAGTTACATTATTGGGTGAGTTATGGGTAAGTTGGGCTCTAAAGCCCAAAGTTGGGGATTTGAGTGTGACACACTCAACCACTTAAGGAAGTGAGACCCCACGTAGAAGTCTATAAGTTAAGGAGGCTTGGATTCAATTGGTTCATCAATTGGAGATCAATTCATTCTGTTTTGAGCAATATCTTTGTGGGTTTTAAGACCCCATTTTCTTGCCAATTTCGGTGCTAAAAGATTCCACCCTAGTTTGATTTGAAGGGTAGTCTTTATAATTGAATTCTGCAATCATTGGGAAGTTGTCGATCTGGATTATAATAGTGAGTTGAACTGGTCAAAAGTATTAGTGTTTCATATTATAATAGGTAGTACATAGCTAGTTGAATTGAATTTATTGCTATGGATTGGATAATGGAAACTTGGTTGAAAATTTTCAAATTGAATCTCTTGTATTGAAGTTATATGGTATATTATATATTTTCCATCCTGTCAATGGATAATTCTTGAATATTGTACATTTTTGTCTATTTTCCTGTTAATTGGCATCTTATCCTTTACAGTAACCTCAACAAACCCTAGGGAAAAAATTACCCTAGAACATTAACTTAGGCTAGGGAAGATTATAACTTTATTTGTTTATTTATATTTATTTTAATTGTTTCTATTATTTTATTTTTTATGTAATTTGACTAAAAAGAAAAAGAAAAGTTAAATAGGATAGGACAAGACATTACAACATATCTTCCACATTAGGCTAGAGAGAATCTATATAACCTAGAATACACCTAATTGATGTGTCCTAACCAAACCCAAGTCAAACATCTTCCATCATATGGAATGTTTCACCATGAGTGATGTTTCATCATTTCCACCCAACTATAGGCAACCTATAGTCACGTCCCCTTGGCCAAGAATATTTGAACAACCGACTACCCAAAGTGAGACCATGTTATCATCCATCTAATATAACACATTGATAATCGATGAAGATCATGCTCATCCTTCATTGGGCATTCACATATCTTCTATGCACTTATAAATAATATTGTCTTACCACAAACAAAGAACATAATTGATCACATTGTCAAGTCATGTTGTGCTTTGTCAAAGCTTGTTGTGAAGCACCTTGTTAGTTGTCAATCCTAATTAACAACACACCCTTGGTTCTCTTAGCCTACATGTTATTATACCATCCTAACTATCTCAAAAATCATCATGGTTTGTCATGAAGGCTACCAAATCATATGGACTCATCATGCAAATTTTCAACAATTCTTGGCACGCCATCTTTCATGCCATTACCAATGGCAACTCAAGCTAGGGTGTTTACATTCTTCAATGCTTGAATTGTCAACATCCTCATCAACACAATCCCATAAATTCCTTCAATGAAACAAGTGTTGGTGGTGAAGACACCCTCCTACAATTTCCAAATTCAAATGTGGCTTTGATACCATTTGTCATGAGGCTAAATTTTTTATTATACTTGAGCATCTTGTAACGCTAAAGAAGACTGGTCACTCCATAACACTTGCATGAACTTATCAACTAGGAATTACCATAAAATGATTATATTTCCTGAAATACACATAAATAAAATATCCTAACCAAACCTAAGCTAGGAAGCTTTAATCATGTCGAATGTCAAAGTTCTTGGTTCACCATAGATGACATTACATCATCGCCACCCAACCATGGACAATCTATTGTCACCCATCCAGAGCCAAGAATACTTTAAAAAAAAACTACTTAATTTAGATAAAGTCATCATTAATATAAGCAAACATGCAATAGTCAATGAAGATCATGTCCCTCCTTCATCAGGTGTTCACATGTACTTGATGAATTTGTCAGCAATGTTGCCTTGCTAGGGAAAAAACACACAGTCTATCACATTGGTAAATCACATTATCCTCCATTGAAGCCCTTTATGCAACACCTCATCAATGGTTGGTAAAACACATTTTCCTCCATTGATGCCCTTTATGAAACACCTCATCGATGGTTGGTAAATCACATTGTCCTCCATTGAATCCCTTTATGCAACACCTCATTAATGGTTGGTAAATATCATTGTCCTCCATTTAATCCCTTTCTCCTCAAGTTCACCTAGTTTATAAGAGATCCCAAGCCCAAAGATAATCCTTTAAGGCTCCACAAGGGTGCATTTTACACTATTCAATAGTTCAGAATTCCTATTACTTTTGATTTGTTATGCAATGTGCCAAAAGAATGTATCTTACCACCATGTTGAGAATATGCATGCATGTACTATATAAATGTCTCTAAAATCTCATAATTGAATGGACCGTGTTTAACTACATTAGAAGGTGAAAAAATGAAATTGATGATTAGTATTGGCTTGGATACCTTCAGTACATGATTTGGACACTTCCATTTTGTATGTGGTAATTATGGAAAGAAATGTCCCATAAGTACATAGTCCAAGAATGTGAAGGTCTGAATTAAAGGGAAGATGGTTAGTTGGGTTGAACTACTTATTTATCAACTCTGTAGAAATTTTGAATAATATGACACTTATTCACAGAGATTATCCTGATTATACATTGTTTGTGGAATCATGCATAATACATAACCTCCTCTACGTTGATCATCAATTTGCAGTATTAAAGAAACAATCACATGCACACATTGAGGCATCAATCACACATATCAACACAGTATGTAATGGGGAAAGCATACAGTTGAAAACCCCTCAACTATCTATATATTATATTGATTGAGAACATGTAACAATACATAGTACAATACTCCTCACAAGTACTCAGTACTATCTCCACCTGTTACACACAAACTAGCTCAAATCT
>APFE030687493.1:34969-44990 GCA_000404065.3 Pinus taeda
CCATCATGCAATAGCTCAACTAACCCATAAGAAAAGTGTATTTCCTTCTGGCAGTTGCATGTGCCACATCTGTAGCTCAAACTGAAGTGCTGCAAGAGGATAAGATAATTTTATAGTCTAAATATTATTAAGAGCTAATAATATTCGACTATTCTATTTTTAGCCTGGCAGTCTAAAAATAGACTTCGCCCATATGTCTAAAAATAGAGGTCCATCTATTTTTACCAACATTACCAATCATCCACAATTAGCATTTTGCAACTCATAGACCATGATCCATATGTCTAAAAATAGACTTTGCACCAAAAATAGCCCGCGGGCCCACTTAGTGAAGGCGACTTCTTTTCACTAAGCTCCATCATCTTGTTGCATTTTCAACAAACTCTTGCAAATATCCACTTGAGTTCAGTTGTATTTCTGGGGAGAAATTCAAGTAGGTAGTGAACAACATTAATACAAACTATTAAATAAAAGCTTCATAAAAATGAGTATATTGTGGGAGGCAATTTATGTTCTGCCTCAAAGAGTGCAATATTAGTTGCTTCATAACTTTTGACTATCCCACATGAGAATACAATGTCCTTACATTACAGTAGCTATTTGTTGAGTGTTTTAAACTATGTGCCTAGAATAAATTTAAGTGAAGTAACCATGATTTACTTAGGAAAATATTTGAAATTGGAACATACTTCATGCATTTCCTCCCAACCATTGGCAGTTTTCTATTAAGTTTCCATCCCTGAGCCTGTGAAGTTTGTCCCAGCGACTTGCTGTTAATGGTATCATGGATCCTAGAGGTCAATCCTACCTCTACCCTATTTTCTGGCATAAGGAACTTGCTGAGGAATTCTAGAAATATAACAAATCTCCACCTTTATATCACAAATAAATTACTCAGGGGGTTCCAAAGCTCTAGTCGACCTCCACCTTTTCTGCATAGCAAAATTTCTCATGGATTACAGAGATCAAACCCACCTTCACCCTTCCTCTGGCTTAAGGAAATTTTCACAGATTCTAGAGGTTTCACCTACCTCCAACCTCACTAATTCCAAGGACTCCAGATATGCATCTCCACCCTAAGGTTATAGTTACAATAACTCCACCCAATGCAGGGATTCCAGAGTATACTGTAGTCATAAACATTCCAACAAGGAGAATATTTTTAGAGCAACAAAGGGCCAATACTTACCAGTCAATGGGAGATTTCAAGGTAAGAATTTAGTTAACATAATACACTAAAGCACCCTACTCAAGCTTCTGAAAACTATAAATCAGATCCGATCTCATTTTATCAAGTTCTTCACATCAACATAGTAGGAAGTGATTACAATTTGAAGGTTTATATACTTCATTAATGGGTTAGAGACTACTCCCATAGGGTCACACTAAGCGTTTAAAAAATGGTTTAATAGTTAAACTTGTAACTGAACTTACCATATTAGGAGCAAGATCTCCATTCACATATATTTGACCAATGCCACATAATTTTGAAGAGCAATCTAGAACGAGGTTAATCATTACCTTAAGGAATCTGCTCTATTGTCTAGTGTTGTGATGCTTATGCTTTCAATATTCTACTACCATAACGCTCCTAGTTCTTTCTTTCCTTCTTCCAAACCCTCCCTTCCTCCCTACTCTCCCTATTCGCTCCCCCTTTTCTTCCTTTTACCTCCTTCCCCCTTTTCCAGCCCGATTCTTCTCCTTATCCCTTTATTCAATAACTACCCAAGGTTAGTTAGGGCCCTTCCCTAACTGACATGCAGTGTAAAACGAATTGGATAAGGTCTAGAGGTTTACATTACAAGTGAGCTTCATAATTGAATGGGAATTCAAAAATATGTTAGTTAGCAACATTCTGAGATATGTATTTCGATGAATGGGAACTTCATAGTCTATGATAAATTCATATGTGAAAGACTTTGTCCCCCCTACTTTTATTTCTCTTTTAGATCGTATAATTAGAATAAAAATTATATTCAACTTAAGGCCTCAGTTTATCATGTTGAAGGATGCGTGGGTCTTGGGATGTTATCTATTGTTTTAACAATGAAACCTTCAAGATACCATGAATATTTGGACAAATATAATAAAAAAGGGAGGGTGCAACATCTACATGGTTGGAATAGCCAACTTCATCATGATTTTCAAAATATGCAAACAATTTATAAATTCTTATCATTAATATATTAATTAACATCAACATATATAAATAAATTTTTTCAAGGTGACCAATATTTACACCATTGTATTTTAATCGTGGAACAAATTACAATGATTATGCAAGTTTAAGGTCACCAGGACATCGCTTACACTATCAATGATTGGGAAAATTAAAACACCAACTACATATGCCATAACTAAGGTTACTATCTATACAAGTATACAATGATTGGAGTACAGTATCTACGTACTTGAGAATGACGTGGGTCATTACAAATTCTTACAAGTATCATAAGAGATTGAGGCATTCTATGGAAGAATATGTTACATACCAAAGAGTGAAGCACTTAAAAGAAGAATAGTCACTTCAAATGGATCTTATTCCCCCTAAAATGCCTAGTTGGGAATCTTCTGTAATTGATTCCATCAGCGTCCATCTTCATCTAGTCAACCTTCACAACCATCCACTTCTTCCCAAGAGAGTTTTTATAGTCAGCCACCTACGTCTCTCACTCAATCTAGCTGGAAATTTGAGAGCTTGCTTCATTGTTGAATTTATAAAGAAGGTAGTATAATTTGATGTCAATGTTACCATAAGTTCTCGACAATATGATGGAGTTAAATGCTCTCAGTCGGGCTAAAGCTACAGTAACCCAAAAAGAGCCCACTTGTATACCAAAAGGAAACCAAGACCACTATCCCTTTAGCTCCCTATAAGAAACTTATCGGTTACTTCTGGGAGGACCTCCCATGCAAGGTTGTTTCCCCTATTCTTTTTGCAGTAGAAAATTTGTCCAACTAAAATCTCTATTATGAATTTTTTGTGAATTTTTCCCACCTTACGTGACTCTTTAGTAGGGGAAATGTACCTAGCCCTAGGAGTTTATACAACTATATTCAATAAAATTGAGTCCTCTTAGGTCAAAAATGTTGTTACTATCCCTCGACCTCCTTTCTAGGCCGAGCATATTCTCCTCTCTCCCTATGAAACCATACCCATAATCTGTATATCCATTGTCTTATGATCATTTCATCTTTGACCCTTTGAAGGCACCAATTTGTAACACCCTCCTCCCACATTTACCCAAGTTAATCGGTCCGTTGGGGTAAACATGTGACAAGAGGCTACTACAATCTGATTCAACTCCCCATGTACATTTAAGAAAGTGGAACCAATGAACACAAACAACTTGACCTTCTACACCTACAACAGAACCCCCAGGAGCCATCCATCCCATCCAAGAGATTAGCCCCTGATACAAACTAATTTTTTTTTGCATTAAAGGCTTAGTCGTTCCCTTGACATGGACATGCATGCATTTAGGACCCTCTAGTCGCTCTCACACCATGGGCATGCAAGCAACTGGGGTCTTTTTCAACTAGTTTTGAGTCTATGACCTTGGATTTTGTGCTAGGACTCAAGCCACTACCTAGAACTCCATGAAACTTCAAAGAATGAAAAGTAACATCTAAACAATGATACAAATGAAAATACTTGAACAACGACTTGGATTGACCCCTACTAGCCATGATAGGAATTTCCTCAAACATGCCACAAATATGCATTCTACAGGTCATAACCACAGATCTTAGCATAAGGGTCTCATACTTATTTGAGAAACACTAAGAAACATTGATGTCTTATCACATTAGCTCCATTATAATCTATTAGGTCATATATTCATTGTACATTCATTTACAAATCAAAACATGATGAGATCCATACATCATCACTGTCATAAAACATGTTCATAACCAGCATATAATTAGCAGAAATAACAAGGATACATCAACCATAAATACCTCATATGAACCAATACATTTTCTCATAAAATACCAAGGAAATAACTCTTATTAATGAAGTCAAAATCCAATCCAGTAAGAGACTACCACAACCCACCCGATTACAGAAGTGGACGAAAAAGTAGATGCAAAATGAGATGAAAAACTTGACGTAAAATTGGATGCAACATGGGATGCAAAAGCATATAGTACAATATTCGATGTGAACTTGAACACAAAAGAAGATGCAAATGTCGATGCGAAAATGGAAGCAAATGTGGGTTGCAAAGGTAGGCACAAGATATGGCACACACTATGGCACAACAAAAGTGGATGTAATAACAAACACATAAAAAGATGCAAACTTGGATGAAAAATAATATTCAATAAGGAATGTAAAAGAGGATGCAAACATGGGCGCAACAAGCGAAAGAAAATTGGATGCAATGAAAGTAGATGAAAAAGTAGATACAAAACGATATGCAAAACCCAATGCATAAATCTGACACAAAAGTGGATGCAAAAAGGGTCACAATATTTGATGCAAAAAAGGATGAGAACATGGATGCAAAATTCGAATCAAATGTGGGTACAAAATTAAGTGCAAAACTTGGTGCAAATTGTGGAACAATAAAAGTGAATGTAAATTTGGATGTAAATATAGATGCAAAGAAAGAAACAAACGTTGATGCAAACAAAGATGCAACAAGGGATGCAAAGAGGAGTTAAGCATGGGTGCAACAGTGGATCCAAATTTTGATGCAAAAGTGGATGCAACAAAAGTCGATGCAAAAGTAGATGTAAAACGAGACACAAAACCTGATGCAAATCTTGACGCAAAAGTGGATACAAAAAGGGATGCAAAAATAGATGTAAAAGTCGATGAAAACCTAGACGTAAATGATGATGCAAACATGGGTGCAAAATTAGAGGCAAAAGTGGGTACAATGGGAGGTGCCAAACTAAGCATAAATTGTGCCACAACAAAATTGGACACAATAGTGGGCACAATAATAGATGAAAAAGAGGTTGTAAATATGGATCCAAAACAAGATGCAAAAGAAGATGTAACAAAAGTGCATGCAAAACTAGATGCAAAACTAGACACAAACCTCAACACAAAACTTGGTGCACAGGGGATGCAAAAAAAGATTTAAAAAAGGATGCAAAAGATGATGCAAAATATTATGTAAACGTTGATGCAAGTGTAGGCACAAAAGTGGATGAAATAGAGGATGAAAAAGTAGGTGAAACAAAATTAGGTGCCAAACTTGATGCAAAACCTGGAACAAAACCTAGTGTAAAAGATGGCACAAAACTTGGCATAAAACCTGGTGCAAAACTTATTGCAATACTTCGTGTAAGACTTTGTGCAAAAATTGGTGCAAATTTTGCATCAATTTTTGCACCATATTTGATAAATGGATGCAAATAGCACCAAAAATGGGCTCTAGACGCAAAAAAAAGGAAGCAAAAAGGGATCCTAAACATAGATTTTTGTTGTAGTGATTGTCTCAAAGTAGGGTAAGAAACCTTGAAACCTGGTACACGAGAAGAATTCCAAAGACTCAGTGTCATGACACTTGAACACAAACTTTCATAAAGAACTTGGAATTAGACTGGACCAAACCCATACCTATTAAGAAAACTAGGGGTTACATGAGATGCAATTGGTCAAATGGAGTAAGTATGAAATTATTCTCAATTACTAAACCCACGAAAGGGTTTGAAACCCTAACAACAAAAGGAACTTGCCTTAGAACACAAGTCAAGAGAATGGTGGAACTTAAGGAGAATTCTTGGCACCAGAGGAAGGGTTAGTTCAGTCCTACCAAGGTTGTATGAAAATGTCGTACTTATAATGGAAACCAAAATAACAAAATGTAATAGGTAGTGTATTACCTAGAAGGGTAAAGATGGGTTTGCACCCTGAAGCTTAAATGCCTAGGAGCCAAATAGATTCGCCCTCCATTTTATCTGTGAAGCAAACCCTATAAGATACTGAAGGAGAAAAAAAGAAAGAGAAAACCAAAATGCAAGGACTGTGCCAAATATAGCTGTTAACGACGAGTCACTGGGGAAAAGAAAAATCGACAGAACTAGACTAGAGGAAAACCTTAGTGTAGAGTTGTAGAGCCATAATGTTGGAAGGGCATAATGGAATTACTGAAAGCAAGCCAGAGTGGGAACAATTACCATCAACTGATTTCTGCAACCCTCACCATCTAATAAGAACTCAAGTACGTGAATAATGGAGATAAATCTAGATGTAAATTGCAATTTATTCTGAATTGGAGAACAACATATATAGCGACATCTAGAAAGTTCTTCAAAGCATTGTAATGATAATTGCATACCAAAGATCATAACCATGGTTGTCGAGACAATAAATATAATGGAACTCCAAAATTTATAATTAAATGACCCATATCTCTAGGTAAGGTAGTATGTGAATGTAGGGTCAGTGTTTTAAACCAATACCACTTGCGAAACAAATTCACTAAGTTACCAACCTTACTTCTCTTCATCCATGTCAAATCAAACTTTACCTCGTGATGTCTATATAAGATTTTAATACTGTTTATTTGTATTTCTGCGAATAATTGAAAAATAAAATTAAAAAATAGGTATTTGATAAAGAGAAGTATTATCATACTCATTTTAGTAAAAATTTATTTGTTTCATAAAACGAACTTAAAAGCCAGAATCAACCAATATCTCTACTTTTATTTGCAATCGATAAAGAAATAATGTTGAAGGCATGTTGTTTATCCAATTATTTGTTGAAATGAAAAAAAAGAAGTCTAATTTTTTTCTTTGTTTAAAATTTAATGATGATGATGATGATAATAATAGTGGTTACCGTCCACTGAGACCAAATTGGTCTATCGGACCTATAATTTTCTTAGTTTTTAATTGTCTGGCTCTTTGTCTTTCTTGGTGAGATTGGTGTTGTAGCTTTCTTTTTTTTCCTCTATGGTCTTCCTACTTCCTTTATCTTGCATCTCCTTGGTGTCTAAGCTTCACTATCTATTGTGTTCGTTCTTTTGAAGATAGTTGACGAAGAAGTTTGGTCTAGGAGATGAGTTTCACGATCTTTTGTGTTCGTTCTTTTGAAGATAGTCGAAGAAGAAGTTTGGTCTAGGAGATCTGCTTTGCTGTTAAATGAAGATTTATTTTGTGCGGTATTTGAATCCTCATAACTGTTGATACTTGAGGGGTTGTCGAGTTCACTTTTTTGTTGTTGGGCGGGGCTTTCTCCTTGCTTGCCTTGAGAGTTGTTTCTTTCTTGCCCGATTTCTTGTGATTTAGAGTTTTCTCTAGAGTATTCTTCTTTGACGACAATGTAGTGTTCTTTTTGTGCTCCTTCCCACCATGTAGATCTGTCGTGGTTTTTTCTAGCATAATTTTTTTGGGAGGCTTTTGGGCAATTTTTGGCTAGATGGCCTATCTCAAAGCAAGATCGACATTGGAAGAGGACACTTTCATAATTGAGTTTCTGGTTCCACACATAGTCTTTACTTGTTAGGTTTATTTCCATTGGGAATCTGACACTAAAGTCTATGTCCACACAAATGTGTAGAGAGGTAGTTCTAGCATATTCCTCTGTCTTTGCAGTAAAATTTCACAATTACATTTTCAATTACATTTTTAAAGCATAAAAAATAAAAATGTATCAAAATTATACATTTAAAATGTGTATTTTATTTTATTATTAAAAAATTAATGAAAAATTTAATTTATTTTAATAATAATAAAATCAATATTTCAATTATTATATGTTTTGGATTTCACCCAATCAACACATAAATAATAAAAATATTTTTAATTTGTTGCGGGTTATAATATCTCTGCTTTAAAACTATTTTCATCCAAATATCCCCAATTACAAAAACAATTTAAAAACACCATTTCTAAGATTTGATTTACTTAAAAGGATCTACAATTTCATCCAAAATAATAATCATCAAATTAACAAAACAATAAAAAACAACCATTTCTAAGATTTGATTTGTACTTACGGATCTACTCCCATCTGCAGCACAGAAATTAAAACTACGGTTTGTTTCAGGAATATCGGATCACATTGACATTTAAATGTCCTATTTGGACCAGCAATCAAATTATATTATTTGGGTTCACGACCATTGCTTCGAAAAAAAACCACCATACATCCAAGCCACTATTCTGTTTGCAAACCGGGGAGGAAGAAAATGGCATGGAACCTCGCCATCTCACCTTGCAGGCTGCTGTGAAGATCTGGACGACTAAAATACCACCAATTTTACGTCAATCTTGAGTTTGTATAATGAGTGGTTTAGGGCCATTTTTATGTCGATTATAGATTTAGGAAATATGAAAAAATTTTAAGTATAGGGAAGTTTACGGAGTGTATTATATTAAATATCATTTTTAGGATTCAACTGCATTAAAATTTTGTTTGAATTGTAAATTTTGGAAATATTTTTTTTTATTGAAATAGAATAGATATTTCAACTTAATGATTTGTATGAATTGTAGATTTCTGAAATATTTTTTATTGAAATAGAATAGATATTTTTTTAAAAAGGTGCTGCCTCTTTAGAAAAACCTAGATAAAGCTTGGTTCATATATCAAATCAATTACATAATGGTTGCGTTATCTGACTACAACTTATCATGTCTCATTTGCAATTAGAACTCTGTGAACTCTGTGAGGAAGTTATTATTAAACCCTCCCAACTATCCTAGATAACATCTATCAAAATAGAATAAATACCTCAATGGTAAAAGCATATTTTCTTATCTAATAATACAAAATAATAATTTTTTAATTTAATCTAATAGCTTGAACCTAAATGGTTTTTTAAAAATTTCTGGAAAAAAATCTTTTTCCCAAAAAAAAAACTGTTTATTATATACTTGATCTGTTTTCTTCCTCAGCTGTAATTACAGCGTCATTGATTACAGATTTTGAAAATATTTTAGAACCTGCTTTTAACTCTTTAAAAAACATACTTACAACGATAATCAACCATATTTATTCATCATACTCGTAATGATAATGATCGTCCTATATAGTGGAGGTATGGAGAAAATGGTCTGAAAGAATAATCACTGTGAAGAGTGGTGACAATGGATAAGCTAGTAACCACACAAACCAAACATGCATTTTTCATTCTGAGGGCACTGGTAGAAGCAATTCCCGCAATGCATGGGGTCATTCTTGGTATCTACGCAGAAACCTGCACAGCAGTCCAATCCAAAAGGGCATGGCGCTCCGCATTGACCACAGTTGAAGGCATCGCTAGTGAGATCTTTGCAGATGGTGTGGAAGCAGCAGGTGGATCCGCCATTAGGATTCTTGACAGGATCCGAGCACACACTAGCGTTCTTTGCACACCCAACATAGCGCCGGCCATTGCCATAGCTGGCTTTAAGGAATTGAGCATGACCAGACTTCAACTGTGTACAGTCCCCTCTGGTAATGGAAAAAATGAAGAGAAGGGAGAGCAATAGAAGAATATGTAGAGTAAGCTGGGACGATGCAGGTATATTAGTTATGGCCATGGCTTCCCCACCCACACCAGTCCCCCCGGTTCAGAGCCTGAAATAAAGGAATGTTTATAGCATTATGTGGGCATGTGCAGTTTTCTCTTGCGACAGTTTGTCCTCCAATTCCCTCGACTCGTGCTCCACGAGATTGCATGCATGTTCAATGACAATAAATGGTGTTTCGTCAGAATGTGCAGGTCATGGGAGCCTCGTGCTCCACGAGATCTCAGAGCTTTTCAACGGGGACAAAAAAAAACAATTTAAGCATCTTAGCCCCTCCAGCCGACTCAGGTCGAGACTAGCGACGCAATGTCCTTTATCATGAGTGGCCAAAGATTCAACAGGGTGGCTAGGGAGGTGATATTTTTATGGTCACTAAGTATACACTTTACTGTATTGTGATAAATAATAATCTTAAATCATGAGTGGCCAAAGATTTAACAGGGAGGTGATATTTTTATGCTAGTGTGATAAATAAAAATTTCACATTATTAGTGACTCTTAACGTCGTTGTAGATTATTTAATGTTGTGTATTTTTGCAAT
>APFE030687493.1:47956-101294 GCA_000404065.3 Pinus taeda
ACGATCATCCAAGAAAAGTACTCTCGAGAAACCGAATCACAAGCAATCGGGCAAGATAGAAACAATCACACACACACAGGGGGAAAGCCCCGCCCAACAACAAAAAGGTGAACTTAACAACTCCTCAAGCATCGACAGTTATGCGGTTTCGAATAACGCGGAAAATAAATCTTCATTTAACAACAAAAGAGATCTCCTAGACCAAACTTCTTCTCCGACTATCTCCAAAAGGACAAACACAATAGATCACGAAGCTAAGACACCAATGTCCCAAGAACCAGAAGAGATGAAGGAAATGCAAGATAAAGAAAGTTGGAAGACTGTAGAGAAGAAAAAGAAAGCTACATCACCAATCTCGCCAAGAAAAACAAGGAGCCAGACAATTAGAAATTAAGAAAGTATAGGTCTGATAGACCAATTTGGTCTCAGTGGACGTTAACCATCATCATCATCATCATATATATATCAAAAATTTGGAGATACCAACTTTTTTAAAATTTTGAAATTCAAAAGAAATTACATTTTAAAATATTTAATTATTATTTAATAAATCTATATAGATCATAAATTAATATAAATCAATTATCTCTATTGTAAATAAAATATAGAATTATAAGAAATGAAATAATTAAAAATTGTGTTTATAAGAATAGTTTATTATAAATTATTTATTAAATAATATATATGAGAATGCTGAATGCTGAACTCTTCCCTATTGAAGTGAGAATGCTGAATTTATATGTATAAACAAAAAAAACCAATTTATATAATATTCTGACTACAGATCAAATAAAAACTCCAAAAAATCACACTAAAAACTATTGGAAAAACAAACCAATCGCATTGTTCTGACCTCTGCTACCTTTAACGAATACCAATTTGGTTTAGGTAAAACTATTCCTCAGACAACAAACCAATCGCACTATTCCGACCTCTGCGACATTGGACGAATACCAATTTGGTATAGGTAAAACTATTCCCAAAAAAGCAAAGAAATCGCACTATTCTGACCTCAGCGACCTTTGACGAATACCAATTTGGTTTACGTAAAGGTCGCATACCAAATTTGGTTTACGTAAAGGTCGCATACCAATTTGGTTTGGGTAATTTCTATGCCGTATTCAATCACTAGTTTTCATTGGAGTTGTTTATAATGCGATTTTTTGGAGATTCTGGTGCCGGAATCCGGCGGAAGAAATGAGGTTAAATCTTGATTTTTACCAGTTAAAATGGATTTTTAACTGCATATTTGAATTCAGCGCCTCGAAAACCCTTGGGAGCCATTGATTGTGCAGAAACTAGCTATCAAACTTGGGATTCCAATGAATTGCTGCCAGATTTTCACCGGAAAAATCTGCCGGAAAAGCTTACAAAAAGTCGCATTATAGACTAATGCGTTCTCATTTTGCCAGCCCCACACAACGTGAGCCTCTTAATTTTTTTTCGAAAACATCATACAAAGCCACATAACATGTTAAGAAATAATTAGATATTTTTACATGTTGAATTTATTACGATGGCAGATTCTAGAAATATGATATGCATGTTCATATATGATGATAATAATAATAATCTTTTAGATGTTGTTATCAAATTTTTAATAATCAATTTTTTATATAATATTATAATATTATAAATTTTTAATTTGAAATTTTAAAAAATTAAGTTTTTGTTTTTAAAATTTTTGGTATTATATATTTTAATATTTATGAATTAATAATATATATTTGTTTTTGATGAACTCAAGGGAAATTTGAAATTTAAATTTCATGGTTTACATAATATTTCATAATAAGATTGTTAATTGAGCTGTTTTTTTAATTCTAAAATCTTAGTAGAGACACTAAAGGGTGACTTGTCCAAAGGAATTTTGCAAGAATAGTTCGAGTTCATTTTTAATCACTAGAAGCTAGATGTTATAGTAATGATATAGGATGGCCTACATAGTATGAAAACAAAGAGACTTCTGAGACTCCAGTCTTAAAGCTAGATGAAGTAAAAGTGTATGATCGAGTAAACTCGATTTTCCTATGTTTGATTTTGTTGCAAATTGGCCTTTTCTTGGGAAGCGACAAACCAGATTATGGTTTGTGTCACCTCAGCCAACTTCGCGGTCCTAGTAAATGGTGAACTTACAAATTTCTTCAAGGCTATGTATGGAATTAGACAAGGTTTTTTGCTCTCGCCTTTCCTGTTCCTTCTTATTGCGGAGGCTTTCACCATTCTTTAAATTTATCAAAGAGGAGCAAAAACTAAAAAGCTTCAACTATTGTTTGTGTACGATGTATTCATTTTTTGTCATGTCTCTCAGGGGAGTAGAGTGTTATAAGTGATATCCTTACGTTGTTTTGAGATTATTAGGGATGGTAATCAACGATACCAAATCCTTTATTTTCTACCACGGCGTTTTTGATCATCTTTTGCTAGACTTCAGAGACTTTTTACCCTTTCAGTTTTTCCCTTTGGATTTAATTTTTAAATATTTGGAGTATCACTTGAAAACTAACAATTACAGATTTGCACACTTAGGGAATTGGTTAGTCAAAAAGGTTGAACTCAATATTTCTAATTGATGCAATAGGTGGCTCACCTTGAGTGGTTGACTAATCCTGGTCAAATCTATTTTGGAAGGAATTATAGTATATTGGATGTCGTTGGCTAAGGTTCCCAAAATGATTCTCGAAAAAATACAGAAATTGTGCTTTTCTTTCCTATGGAAGGGCAATAGAGGACTAGGGTCCCATCTTGCAAGTTGGAAAACACTGACCAAACCAAAGAAGGAGGGTGGCTAGGGATTATGTAATATATTCTCCTTTTCAAAATCCCTAGTGGCCAAAAGCTTTTGGTGGTGTATGTTCAACTCGAGCCTCTAGGGTTGCCTTACAAGAAAAAAGTACTGGAAAAATCAAGTGGTATCAAATCGGTTAAGGTCATAAAACAAGATGGGATAGGGGGATCAAATGTATGGCAAGATTTGATGGCTACATACCTCTCAGTTATAAAACATGTGGCATGGCAGGTTGGCAATGGTCAGAAGTTCGAACTCATTTCTAAGCGTTGGATCTTATGGGGTGAAGTGTCACTCCCCTCCTTAAATCTAGCATTGGATCTCAAATTTAAATGTCTCAACAGCTTGGCTAACCTCCCGAGATGTATCTAGTAGTAAACGACAGACTTGGTTCTCAACACATGACTTGGGTCTCTCTTGTAGGCTAGTTATCAAATGGGAGGACCTTACATGATCATTAGTGTTGAACGATGACACACTAAAGCAGAGTGCAGACAGGTTGGTGTGGCCTCGCAATAAAGAAAATGGCATAGTCATGGCCAAATTGGCCTATGAGGCACAGTTGAACCTTGAACAAGTCCCAATATCTTTTAGGTGGTACAAACTAATTTGAAAGTGGAGATTCCTTCTAAAGATCGTGTTTCTTATTTCGTTGGCCCTAAATAAAAAATTTCTTACTCATGACAATATGCAAAAGAGAGGATGGGTCGAGGCTACCTGGTGTGCAATTTGCAAAAGAAATCAGAGAGCATGGGTCACCTTTTCTAGTTGTCTACCTTTTCGTTATCAATTTGGTACAAAATACAATTTTATTTGGCTTTCTCACGAATTTGAGAGGGTCAATCACTAATTAAGTTCCTAACCAACTAAATCACCTCACCTCTAGTTTCCTCCTTTTCTTTTCTACCATTAGTGATTTGGAACATTTGGTTAATAAATAATGGTGTCATCTTTTAAGAGTGGTTGGCCAACCAGGCCACAGTGGTCCATAAAATTAAACAAAGTTTTGCAGCTAAAGGATGATCATCAGTTGAAGCTAGCCCACATCCTAGTGGGACCTACAATTGTCAAAAGTTTGGCTTGGTCATTTTTTTACGATGCAAAAAGGAACGTCCCCAACAAATGTGGTCTTAACATTCTTCTTTTCTACAAACCTACCCACTCATTCTCTATCAAACTGAGTTTGAGTCATATTGATGCAAGCTTTTGACCTTTGTCAACAAAGGGAATGTCTCCTGGACTAAGGCATTTTAAAGATAGCTCAAGACCTTTAGGATGGTCACCCCCGACGGGTTTAAAGGCTCTGTTGGCCTTTGGATCATTTTCCTCTTGCAAAGAAAGAACCAAGGAACTCCTAAAGTTATCTAATTGTTATATGTACATGAAAACTAAATTACTATGTTATATTAATGTGTCTAATCTACCATTTACCTAATATAATATGGTGCAAAGAAAAGACACTAGAAGTGGATGTAACTAGTAAATATGAAGGAGAATGAATGATATCTACTTCATGCAATGTTGAATGTTTAAGATGCAAACTAAACACTAAATATAAATTATAAATGCAATTATAATTTAGAATATTGATTATTCTTAATGCAATATATTAAAAAATAGAAAACTACAGTGACGCAAGCCTCCAATATTTTAAACAAATGCAGAGTAACCTAGATTTGTTTCAAATTTCACATTAACAATAATATTAAATGTAGATAACTAAAGAACTACAAAATTTTTATTTCTAGGTAGAACCATGAAAATATGTAACCATAACCATCTCTGTGTGAGAAATAATATTTTAAACCTTCATTCACAAAATAGTTTAGAAAACAAATGACAAAGACCATGATATCACACAAACTGCTTTAGTAAATGTATTAATTCAATTCATTTGAAAATAACATCCTCAAACAATCTAATTTCCTGGAAATAATTCACAGAAACTCAGACTTGAGCAATGCACAGGTCATAATCATCCTTAAAACATAAATCAATGAAGGATTGATAAGATCGATTGCATGTATATGAAAAGTGCTAACACAATGAAAGAAAAATGCAATCAAGACCACTCCTTGTTCATGGATCAAAGTAGTAGTGCTATCCCTTAAGGATTTTCCAAAGCTAAGTTATAAAAACTCTAGAAGAGAAAATTAAAGCAAATTTGGAAATGAAATGGCATATACGTAATCATTAATCGATTGAAATAATTCAAATCCAAAAACACTTACTATGCAAATTCAAACCAATTTTACATTCACCATCAAAATTCTCCCTTTCTTCTCCTATAAACTACAGCCATGTGGGTGCACCGCCCCCCACCCCCTGCAAGAATTCGTCATGGCCTTTTATAATACATTGATAAAACCTCCTGCCCACAAATACTAGACAGATTTTTAGGAGATTGGATCCTCTGAAAATCTAATTCACTGCCACAAAACCATCTAAAAAATTGATACATTTTTCCTAAATGATAATTGGGTCAAACTATTGATGAATTCATATCTTAAGGATCTTGGGTCAAAGTAATGATGAATTCAGATGTTCATAAAGAATCAAGGCTTCAAGATTGAGTCAATGGTTTGAGAGTGAAAACAACATGGTGGCCTTGTAAGCTGGTGTTCCCTGATCTATTAGTCTAGGAGTTTTCTTGCAATGGCAACATCTTACAGGACATTGTCTCGATCATGGCTCTCATCCACACATAACAGGTTTGCTTCTTTGGTTTTATTCCCATTTCCACTGCTATTTTCTCATTCAACTAATGACGTTCACTCCCTACCACACTCTTCTATCTATTGTTCACTCTGAGGTCCTCCATATTGTCATTCTTCTCTGTATAGCCACTTACCTCCTTACTTGTATATTTCATCTACACCTTCTGTCCCCTCCTAGACGTCCATATGCCCCACTGGACTGACCTCCACCGCCTCATTTGTCCCCAGTACTTCTTGGGGGCGACTGATTGTCTCCATATCACTAGTTACAACATTCTCTGTCATCGTTGGTTAAATTCATTCACCATCTGTCGCCCTTGCATCTCATTTGGTTTTTGTCTTTGCGACAAATGGTGGACATGCCCTGGTTGTTGCTGTTGTGATGGACATTAATTTGAACCCAATCCATTGATCCTCTATGAATCTCTCTAGGCTTACCATACTCGGCTCTGGATCGGCTTTGACCTGCATCTCTTTTTTCCAGTACCGGTTGGCTCTAGATTTCAGCAATATTTCAAATTTGCTGGCAAGGGTTTGCCCCCACTATAGTGACGTGACTGGGGTCTCAATCCCACATTCTATTATGAAATTCACCATTTGCTCATCCTACATGGGATCTTCAACCACCGTCCTTCACCATTTCTTTATTTATTCTTCTCCAACTCTAGGTACTTTCATCATTTGGACTTCAATTCTGGCGGTGTCCCCACCTGTCTTCACCCATTGCGGGTTCCTTTTTCGATGTTGTTTTTATCGTGGATTTGACATAGCAGATCCCTCGACATTCCCTGTTAGTGGCTGATTTACCCCTCACCCACCTTCTGACCTCTCATTATCATCCGCTTCATACATTCTCCCGACTATTTTGACACTTTCCTGCTTATCACATGGCTATGGACTTTCCGGCATCAAACACCTCAACTCAGGAGGCATTTATCCATGCCATGGTGGATGCTGAGAATACATTCGAGTGGGGGGCCCATCCCTTGGACACATGGCACTCATCTTATTCATCGCATCCTTTTCCAGATGGCTCACATGTGCCCTCGCCGCTGCATGGATGCGCACATGCGGATCACAACTGTCAATCTCACCACCCCAAGCATGCTATTAAAATCACTGAACCAACACCTACTCTGGTCTTTTGCCAAGATGTGTTTACTGATCATGTAATTATCCTACAGAATTGGGTACTCATTGGGAAGTGGCACTTTGCCGAAATGGATGACATGGAGATGTAGGTCTGGTTAAAATCTAAATGGAGAATTATGCTTGATTACATGCCTATGATGGTTCGTTTTCTCAACGGATGGTACAACTTCCATTTTCTCTGTCATGAAGACCTCATTAAAATAAAATCCATTCATTGGGGAAATGGGCATAACTTCCTGGCTTTATAATCCTGGTACATTGGGTTCAACCCGCTGAGGGATACCCCACAGAATAATCTTATTTGGGTCAAATTTTTGGGCCTCCCCATTGAATTTTGGTCAAAACGTGTCTTCACCAATATTGGTAATTTAATTGGAAAGTTCGTGTATGTGGATCCTTGGTGTCTCGGGGCACCTGACAAAAGGATGGCATGGATTCTCATTGAAAAGGAATACAGGGGGGCTTTCTAGACCACATTGCACTCAGCAAGAGTGGTACAAAATTGATACAGTGACTGGACTTCTAGGGCGTCCCATTCCATTGTCTAAATTGTCATTACACAGGACACTTACTGGCCCATTTCCCTTGGTGTTGGGGCCCTAGACCTATGGTGACTTGACGTCCTTGGCAGGGCTTTTGGCAACAAGCCAAAGGTGTATTTGCCAATGCTTCGTCTCACGGGGGGGGTGTTTGAGACTCCAACACCATCACTCGGCCTCGTCTCTCCACAACATGCAAGTATTACTCGGCCCTCTACTCATTGCCATTTGTTCCGTCATTCTTCTGCTTTTCCATTAGAATCCGCTCCAATACCCATATTATCCTCCTCGCTACAATTTGAAGAGTTGGATCACCCTTCTATTGATGCCATATTACTCGGGGCTGCAACTCACATTCACACTCCATGTGATTGTTTATCACACCCACTTGATGCTCCACCTCATCCGACGCTTCGTGATCCTCTCTCCTCCACTTAAATTATGTATGTCCCGGCGAAGACACCACCTCACAACATTTCCCCTTCCCTGGCTACTGAACTGTCTCCTGACCCAACTCTCGCATTGCCACACTCATCCCTTCACTCTCCCATGAACTCTGTGGACAGTGACCTGGACTTCATCCTCTAGAAGAAAAATTTGGACCTCCGATCAATCGCCATCCACAAACCACCTGGCCCCTCTTCCCCCCACATTAGCCCTACATCTATTGGTAACATCACCGTCCACCGCAAAAATCCATGGGACAGCAGGCACTTTCGTGGACGACCACGTCCCCATCCATCTTTCAGTCCCACTTATTCTCATTCCCTTATTGATGTTCCCATTGTTGATTCTATCCCTACTTAGACCCTTGGAGCACGGAAGCCCACTCAAGGACAAACATGACCTTTATTCTTTCACTCAATATGAGGGGATTGGGGCCGCCCCTAAATTTCTAGCACTAAAGGATCTATTCTCTTCCCTATGCCCCTACATCATCCTATTACAAGAAGCTATGCACACCGCTCCCCAGCTGATTGAATATTTTCGGAAAATGCTTCTAGACTGGCATATGGCTGCCACAGATGCACACGTCTCTCGGGTGGTCTAATTGCTATATGGGATCCCAGATGGATGAAGGTCAGGGCTTTCTCCTATTTTGCTGGGATTCTCCTTGTTGGACACATTCATAGCCTCTTGGGCCGCATTCATCTTCCCATTCTATTATCTAAATTGTCATCGCACGGGACACTTATTGGTCCATTTCCCTCGGCATTGGGGCCCTAGACCTATGGCCACTTAACGTCCTTGGCAGGGCTTCTAGTAACAAGCCAAAGGTGTATTTGCCGATGCTTCATCTCACAGGGGGTCTGAGACTCCAACACCATCATTGGGCCTTGGCTCTCCACAACATGCAGGTATTTCTAGGCCCTCCACTCATTGCCATTTGTTCCATCATTCTTCTACTTTTCCGTTCGAATCTGCTCCAATACCCATATTATCCTCCTTGCTATAATCCAAAGAGTCGGATCACCCTTCTCTTGATGCCACGTTACGCGGGACTGCAACTCACATTCACACTCCACGTGATTGTCTGTCACACCCACCTGATGCTCTTCCTCATTTGACGCTTCGTGACCCTCTCTCCTCCACTCACATTATGTATGTCCCGACAAAGACACCATCTCACAACATTTCCCCTTCCCTGGCTATTGAACCGTCTCCCGACCCGACTCCCATATCGCCACACTCATCCCTTCAATCTCCCACGAACTCTGTGGATAGTGACCTAGACTTCATCCTCCAGAAGAAAACTTTGGACCTCCGGTCACTCACCATCCACAAACCGCCTGGCCCCTCTTCACCTGCTGGTAACATCAACCCTACATCTGCTGGTAACATCACCGCCCGCCACAAAAAGCCATGGGACAATAGGTACTTTCGTGGATGACCACGTCCCCTTCCATCTTTCTGTCCCGCTGGTTCTCATTCCCTTATTGGTGTTCCCATTATTGATTCTATCCCTACTCGGGCCCTTGGAGCACGGAAGCCCACTCAAGGACAAACATGACCTTTATTCTTTCACTTAATATGAGGGGATTGGGGGCCACCCGTAAATTTCTAGCCCTAAAGGATCTGTTCTCTTACCTACGCCCCTACATCATTCTATTACAAGAAACTGTGCACATCGCTCCCCGGGTGATTGAATATTTTTGGAAAATGCTTCTGGACTGGCACATGGCTGAAACAAATGCACACATCTCTCAGGTGGTCTGATCACTATCTGGAATCCCAGATGGGTCAAGGTCAAGGCTTTCTCTTTTTTTGCTAGGATTCTCCTTGTTGGACACATTTGTAGCCTCTTGGGCCACATTCATATTCCCAATGTATATGATCCTTACTATGATCAGGAGAACTTTTGGCAACATTTGGTTGAGTCAGAGTTACTTGATCTTTCTTCTCTTACCATGGCGGGAGATCTAAACTGCACTGTTGGATCACATGAGATCTGGGGAAGCACTAGAAGAGTCGATGTCATGGCAGACAGACTTAAGGATATTATCATGGACCATAATTTGGTGGATATTTCCCCTCCACTATTATTCCCACATGGGATAACAGACGGTCGGGTGCAAGTTATATTGCAAAGTGATTTGATCGCTTCCTCCTGCATGAAAAAATCATTGAGCGGCTTGGGATGGTTTCTTCTGATATTATCAGCTACCACATATCTTACCATTGCCCTATCACTCTCCACTAGCACCAGGACAAGTACCATGGTGGCTTTCCCTTCAAATTTAACCGTATTTGGTTGGAAGATCCCGATTATATTGATCTTGTAAATGAGGTATGACATAGAGATGTGATTCAGCATCCCTCCCATATGAGGTTCTTTCTGGATAAGTTGGGGATCATGCGGAAGGAGATGAAGCAATGGGAGATAAGGAAGAAGAGACATTTGAATAGAGATCTTGCAACTACTAAAAAGGAACTCCTGGAGATTTGCACCCACTTATCTAGACACTCTCCCGGATGACATTTGAAGTCGCATACATGCACTAGAATCACAAAGGCAGAAACTACTACACATCAAGGAGACTACATGGAAATTAAAGAGCAGGGCTATCTGGATCCGGGAAGGAGACTGGAACACCAAGTTATTCCACAGATATGCAAATTATAAACGTCGAACCAACTTTATATGTGAGATCTATGATTCAGATGGAAATAAGTGCCATTCACAAAATGATATTAGTTAGGCCGCCACCTCTTTCTTTCAGCAAACCTACAACCGAAGAACATTGGACTACCCCGAGGATCAAATTTGGGGGATTCAAAACTACCCCAACATGTCCGATGACAATGCTAATTGGGCCCTCTACAAATCTATCTTAACGGAGGAAATTCTAGAGATCCTCAAATCTTTCAAAGGTGACAAAAGCCTCGGCCTCAACGATTGGACCGTCGAACTGTTCACTCATTTTTTCAACCTCCTTCAAACAGATATGGTAAACTTGGTTGAAGAATCCCAGGTACAGGAATATGTTCATCCCCTCTTAAACTCCACCTATGTTGCTTTGATTCCGAAGAAGCCTCTTTCTCATACCTTCTCAGACTTCTGCCCCATTTCACTCTGTAATATTGTCTATTAAATTATCTCTCAGACCATTGCAAACTATATGTGGCTCACACTCTCTTCGTTCATCTCCACACAACAATTCGATTTTCTTAAAAATTGACAAATACACGATGCTGTTGTTATCGCACAAGAATGTCTGCATTCTATTCATACTAAGAAATTAAGTTTTGCAATAATGAAGGTGGACCTTAAAAAAGCATTTGACTATCTGGATTGGGGTTATTTGTGATTGGTCCTCCACAAGGTGGGCATTCATTCCTCCATTGCTGAGTGGATCATGGTATGAATATCAAATGTTCAATTCGCGGTGATTATTAATGGATACCCAATGACATTCTTCAAGGCTGGGAGGGGACTTCGACAGGGTTGTTCTCTATCACCCCTCCTTTTTATTCTGCCTTTTGAGGGATCGAGTCTTCACCTTTCACATGTTACTATTGAAGGCCAATTTCAACCACTCCACATCAGCAGAAATATTCGTATCTCCCATAGATTCTTTGTCGATGACGTGCTCATCATGGGGATCCTCAACAGGTTTTCTTGGCTACACCTTTTCCATATTTTCATTAAATTCGGAAATGTAATTGGTTTAATAATGAACCAAAGTAAATCTTCTATTGTTCATGATCAAGGCGATATGGATATTACTGATTACATTGCCAGTTTATTTGAGATTTCTTCCAAGAACATGTCTGGCGGGATGAAATATCTTGGCTTCCATATTAAGCCATGTAACTACAGGATCCTAAACTAGCAGTGCTTATTGACTGATTCTATTGGAAAATTTCAGGCTGGGAATTTAGATGCCTTTCTATGGGAGGGTGCTTCACTCTTACTCAGGCTGTGATAACTCAAATGGGTGTGTACTGGGCACATTTATTCCATTTTCCCATCACCATTATCAAAACATTAAATGGGATCATTGTTCATTTCCTCTCAGGGGAAATTTTAAGAACCCCCCCTAAATTTGTAAGTATAATAAATGGGCAAATCTCCATGGTATATAGGAAAAATGGAAGGCGATTTTATCAATAATGTAATATGTATATATAATTTTTTGGCGAATCTCTCACCATGCATGGCAAATATTTTACTCAATTATAAAATCTTGTAAGATCTTGGTATTACCATGGGTTATCATAAACCTGGAGCTTAAAAATTACTATCAGTAATTTATAAAAATTAATAAAATTAATAGTTGATTTTTATTTTATTTTGTATTTTAACCAAGCTAAATTGTTTAACATACATTAAATTACAACATCCATTTTTACTTTGATCCACCAAGCCCCGAGAGGGATCAAATATTTTTTCACTCTATGCTAGTTTGCATATCATGATATTTGATACCTCTCGGGGGTTAGTAGATCTAGAGTAAAGATGCATCTATTCTAGTTTAATTCCCCCATTTAAATAGGCTACATTCCAGGTGAATACCATGGGTCAATACCATGTGTCATTTTGGTGAATACCATGGGTCAATGCCATGTGCCATTTTTATTTTTATTAATACTAATATTAGGATTAATAATGTTTTTTTGCATGGTATTAATAACAATCTAGTCCATGGTATTTGTCCCATAATATTTTGCCCATAGGTTTCACCTAAATATAAGGCATTTTTTGAGTGTTGTATGTATATAAGGTGACTTATGGAGTAAATATAAAAAATGTTTTATTTATTTACCATACTTCTAATTTATTTATAGTTCTATTAATTTACCATACCTCTTTTATAAATATGGTATTTGGCCCATAGGATTCACTTAGATAAAACCTATTCTTGAAAATGGGCGAATGTATTCACTTAAATAAAACCTATCCTTGAAAATGGGCGAATGGAAGGTTGTAACTCCTAATTTCAAGGGCTAAATTTACCTTTTTTACCCTCCTCCTTAAAATAAGGTGGGCTATTTGAGGTGATTTGTAAAAATGTACTATGATACAAAATATTCGCCCACTAAAAATTTGAAACCCCTTAATTTCGCCAAAGGGCGAACATTCGCCCCTAAAATTTTCTATGTTTCCTCTGGTCTGGCATGCGGCAGAAGCAAAAATATCATCTCACAAAACTTGATCATATTTCCATGCCGAAGTGGCTGGGAGGTTGGGGCATCCTACATTTGAAGAAATTCGGCCATGCTCTTCTGCTCAAATCATTATGGCGCGGGATCTTTGGAGAAGGCACTTGGAGTTCAATCATAAAACATAAATACCTGAAAGACATCGACTTTAGGGTCTGGATGCACAGGGGATGTATTGGCTACAACATTGGCTCTTCTCTTTGGCACAAATTTACAAAGATCAGTCATCATTTTTTATCACTGCTTACATGGAAACTGGGTATTGGACACCACATAGCTATTGGACGGGATTGCATTTGGGGCCTTGATGATATTGACGCAATCTCCGACCCCCTCCTACATGGTCTTAATGACTCAAGCATATTCTTCTGGAAACAAGTCAGTTTGACTTGGCATAACAGTTACCCAATTTGGAAGTGTTCCATGGAGCTGGGACTACATGGACAACCTGCTATGGAATGGGAAAATATTTGCACACAACTACAGCTGACCGAGATCCACAGGGACTCGGAAAGTGACTCGATCGCATGGTGAGGCAAAATGAAGGGGGACAACATCATGGTGGCGAATACATATCACAAACTTTGTTGTTGGGATGCCATTCAACCTGAGTTATGCTAGTTATCCAAATTTTGGAATTCTCACATCCCCACAAAAAACATTGTTTTTCTCTGGTTAGTATGGAGAAACAAAAAGTTGACATGGGAAAAACTTCAAAAAAGAAATTGGTCTGATCCTGGGATTTGCGTTCTATGCAGGAGTACATAAGAAGATAATTGGCCTCTGTTCATCATGTGTCCTGCGATTTCTAAAATCTGGCAAAATCTGGATGCCACATATGGATTGCAACTCCCACAGTTCACTTGCATAACTGATTGCCTTGAATGGTGGAGTAAACAACACAATACATGGCGCTATATTCCTCCTATTTTCCTTTGGGAGATATGGAGATGGAGGAACAACATTATATTCAACGACTACAGAGAAACGAGTGCATTGGTATTGGAAAGAATTAGAAGCATAATCTCATCGGAACTATAATTGGGCATACCCACTATAGAGTCTAAAAAAACTAAAACAAACCTAGAGATCATATACCCAACGGGGTTTTTTGATGGCGCATCACACTGCACCACTTGCGGATGAGGTTTCATAATTCTTTTTTCACCTGAGCAGACATATCATGTTCACTAGGGTGCGGGTAAAGGCACCAATACAAACGTAGAGGCAATAGCATTATGGGGTCTTCTCTAGTTTTCTCTTTTTTCTAGATATTCCATCTATTACCATTTTCGGGGACTCAAAAAGATCATCATAGGTATGTCCGCGGCAAGGCTACCATATGAAAATCCTCACTACAAGGTTGGTTACAATAGATCACAACACTCTGGAGTTCACTCCAACACTCCTCAATTCAGCGTATTAGCAGGGAGTTCAATATAGATGCGGACAGTCTCTCCAAAAAAGGAATCATGGACAAACTGGATGGACTTCACATAGAGATCAAGATGGGTGACACTTGGTTTGAGGCAGGGATGCTGCGATTACCAGGATAACATTTCTATTCCAGATATACTTCTTTTGATTATCAGTTTTCATCTTCTATGATATTCTTTGTTTTCTATTAACTAGTTATAATATTTCAGAATTCCATACAATGTCTATTATCGGCTATACATGCCATAACTGTTATATTAGATCTTTCTGAAAACCACTATTATTATAGATCTGAATATTGCTACATGGATTGGTTATAGGGATATAAATTTGTATGATTGCATGATGGCTGATATATATCTATATTAGCTCTGATATTGCTGTTATTTTGGATGTTATAGCCATAAAAAAATGTAACTATTTTATTATGGAATATAACACTTTTTTCATTCCGAAAAAATAAAAATAAAAATAAAATAATTTAATTTAAAAGATTAAGATCTCCCTCGTTACCCTATCACTCTAATCCCTACAAGTTTGCAAATCCAAATGGCCATCACTTACAATCAACCCTATTAAGAAAACATCCAAAATTATTAGTAAAATCCAAACAAATATATATGTAAACAAATCAAATTAAAAATAAAAGAGAGAGTACAAAATATAAAATTTTGTATTTACTCTAAATTAAACTAGATCTTAAACAATAATAACAGAAAAACAGTTTGAACTCATGGTCGCAGCCTCAAGAATTCCTATCACGCCAGATTCCTTTGGTTGAACTAAAATGAAACCCTACGTGCCTCGAGGTTTGGTGAATAGATTGTTTTTCATGCTGTGTTCCTCATAAATTCCCAAATAATCAAACATTTAGATTTAATGATCTAATTTACCGAGCTGGTGCATACCACATGCATTTTCAATTTTCATTTTTATCACACAATAAAAAAATTGATCCCATGATTATAGTCATATGGCGGTGATCTTAGAGTTGTCCTATCAACAATCTTGGTATAAGTTGGCATAATCACTTTTCCTACGATGTAGTGTTGGCATAAGTTGCCATTTGGCGAGAGTCATTGCTATCCGGGATCCTGTAATTTACATCTTGGTTGGTTTTGGTGCAACATGCAACCATATTGTTTGAACTACGTGGCAAATATCATTAATTTCGTTGGAATATAGCATTCCCTGCATTCAAACAATAGTTGAAACAAAACCTTGTTTCTGAAATATTTCCAATATAAACATTGCACATACTAAATGTCGCCATAATATGTAAATGGCAGAGAATATTGCATGACACAATTTAGTTATTATGACTGGAGTAATGTCATTTTTTATTTGAATTTACATACAATGCATCTTCGTGTCATGCTACATAGATATGGAATTGGGAGTACTCTGGTGAATGTATTAACTCCGCTGTTGGCGGATTGTTGATGGTTATAGAATCAATTTACACATGGGGCAACACCTAGGTGGTTGGTGTGGATGGTCACAAGAGCTGCTGAAACTAGCATTGGTCTGCGGCCACCTTTGCGTTCATAATCCATGAGGATTACATTATCTTATTTTATTGCATGATGGAGTGCTTATAAACCCCTACGGTCCTTCACCTGTATAACGAGGGTTTAATCCAGTACTTCATATGTAATTACTTTATGTTATAAGTTTGTGATGTTTATTAGTACAGTGATGTGTGGTTTGATGGTAAGTCAGATGGGCGAAGCCCGGAGAGACCGAAGTTCAAACCTCATTGAGTACATTGACCTGCTGTGGTGGCGGCTAGAGGGGCGGATTCCCCTTTCCCGTTGAGTTTGCTCTTGCTAAAATCATAGGAACTTAGTATAACTGATTTGCAGGTGGTTGGTTATGCTCTTGGTGTTATAGTGGCAGCATTAAGGTTTGATCCCGGGTTTCCCCTAGATTAGGCCAAGCAGTTACCGATTCACCATGTGGTAAAAAAAAAGTTTGTGATGTTTATTTAAACTCTGGTTTATTTAGCAATGTTTCATATATTTATACATTGTATTACATGTTGTAAAGGAAACACCATAAGGTAGTAGTATAGGAAAGAGTAACATAGAAAAAAGAAGTAAAATTTTTATGTAATTTTGTTTTGTTTTATTTATTGATGATTGTCATAAAAACTTTGAAATTTAAAATTCGCATAATTGAGCTAGAATAGTTAGGATGACTATATATGGATATTGTGGGTACATTAATGTCATCTTCATCTTCATCTTCACAATAGACATCAACGTCTAAATGATGATGAGTGTTTGTAGCTATCTCTATGTTTGAGATGTCTTTTACTAGGTTTATCACCTTATCCAATCTTTCTTTGTGGTTGGGTAATAAGTTGTTATAAATCAATGCGTTGCAGAATGACACATTGTAGGCATCCAAGCTTTTATCTTGGAACCAATCCAAAAGGTCTTACGCAATTGGATTTCGATGTATGACCCATTAATCCCATTGAAACCAAGTTTGATTCTCATGTTTAGTTACATGTGGGGGAACAGGTTCAGCCATAGAAAATAGAGGGAGTGCCAAGTTTACAAAATTGATGCAATACTTTTCAACCTTGTGGCCTAATATAACCTCGTAAAGTTCCAAAAGCACTAGACCAATGGCCATGGTTGTGGTAGCTGCAATAGCAAGAATTTTTCTGCTAGCTATGAACTTGGCCTTGAGCTTATGCATCTTAGGTATGTTATAGTTCCTTGCTCGCATATTAGCAAGTCCAACAATAAGATCCATGTGATAATTTGTATCATCATCCTGCATTGCAATGAAGCAGCAACGAAAATTTTAGATTGGTTTTTCTTCCAGTGGATAGTGTTGAATTGATAATATTTTATTTGAGGGAGGAGAAGTTGTGTAACTAGTAGAGGATAATATGGATCTTTAATGAGCAAATTTAGAGAATACCTTTTCAAACTTAACTGGATTCATGTGAAAGCCCGAAGGAAGATTTTGAACACCACATTTTTGTGTGGTGATCAATTTGTCAATAAGTTTAGCATCATCATCATCATCATCATCATACAATGTAGAAGAAGGGTTCACATATGTAGCTTTCTCATATGTGACAATTTCCATCCCTTCTTTTGGCTTGAAAACTAGAATATGCACTTTGTCAACCACCTGCATGAATCTATTTGAATTTGGATCTGAAGCCCAGTCGAGAATGGGAATGGGAATGCCATATGTATTAGCTTTTAAAATGGAAGTTACAAGAATTAGGGACATGTCACTGGGATCATGGGAAGGAAAGCCAAGGGGCTTTGGGAAACACTAAGGAGTATACCAGAATGGTGCACCTTCTCTTATAGTTGCATCCTCGGGGAAGTTGAAAGTTGATTGACACGATTTGAAAAATAATCCTTAAAATGAATACTTAAATGAGTCAATGATTTGCAAATCTAGTTTAGTGAAATTTGATCTTTTTGTAAATAGTAAGTTGTGCTAAGATTTGTTGGAATGCAAGATGGAATCATGGAAATGAAAAGTATAAAATCATAGAAAGGGAGGGAAGAGAAAAGGAAAGGGAATTTAATTACTTACTTGATTCTAGCCCAAGAGATGAAATCTTCAAATGTTAGATGTCGGTGTCAAACCAAACAATCGAAAATAGACTCTAGAAGTTGTCCATGTTGGAAATATGTTGTCATTGATGGAAAAGGAAAAGGCAAAGGCATTGGCAAAGATTGGAAAAGGCGACTGCATTGGTAAATACGTTATCATTGGTGGCATAGGAAATTGATGGCAAAGGAAAACATTGTTGGCAAAGGCAAAGGCCATGGAAAAGATTGTTGGAAAAGGAAAGCATGCAAATTTCAAAGCACTATAAATGGTGTTGTCATTAGCGGGAAACGAAAGGAAAAGCATGGCAAAGGATAAGTCATAAGAAAATCATCATGGATGAGAATGGTGAAGGGATTTTGGAGCTAGTTTTGGAGTAGCATATCATCTCAGAAATATGTGGAACCCACATAGATGGAAAGAGCTTAGAATTTTTTTCTGGTGGTATGTAGAAGTTTGAAAATGGCCTCCTAGTGTGAAAGTTAGAGCCAATTAAAGTTGGTGACCCCAAGTCAAACTATTACAGAGTTAGTAGAGGTTGGATGAGATTTAGTGCACAACCAAACTTGGTAGAAATGCCAAAATCAACAGAGATGGTAGCAGAGCCCCTATGAGAAGCTCTGGGATGACTTGGAAAGACAATGCAGCAGTGGGAAGTAGTCCCATTGGTCATAGGTGGAGGCCACCTAGAGGTAATACCCTAGTGGTGTGTTAACGGTGCAAAAATCTTAGCGACTCGACAGATGTGGAAAATGACATGCAATTCTTAGCGATCAGGGATACATGGAAGCCACAAAAACAGTGGAGAGCCTTCCCATAGGACAGAGGCAGAGCCCACATGATCCAGGGACCTTGTGCTTATAGATGTATCAAAAGAATCACATGTGAAAATTGCAGTTTAACATAGAAATTTAATGTGCACATGAGAGAAGAAGAAGAAACACATAAGGCGTGAAAAGAAGATAATAAGACTTGATAACAAAGTTCATCCAACTTGGACTACATCTCTGGGCCCTACTCAATCAATGGGGAGGCCTTCATTCATTAAATGGCATGAAAAGAAGAGAATACAATCATCAGTTACATAAAAGGATTCTTATACCTCCATTCTGGAAAATGGCTGAGAAATGGAGAACTCAGATGAAGAAATGGATAGCACCACTATGTCCGTGGCGTCGAGAGGGGTTGAAAACATATAAGATTTTTCCAATTCAGACAAAATCCACTTTCGCCCTTTCCTGCAAGCTCTGCCTCGAATTGCATGCCAAAAATCCTCTCCCCTTGCATTTTTCCATGTGCATCGTGTTTCATAACCATGGTTTTGTTACAATGCCATTGAATTTGGGGGGTCGAATGTTCAGAGTAGAAGTCATTTAGATGGAAGGATCGGTAGGCGCAACAAAACCCCAAAAATGGCCTTTTTCTGTCAAAGCAATAATATACAGAAACATAAGAAAATCCAATCAAAAGCCTTTCAACCGAACTTCAAATATATGAAATCGGGCTTATAAACCCATCGGGTTTGGCCCTTTATCGCAAATCGCTATCATGTTGTTCATTGGTCCTTGTCACTAGGATCCACCGATCGCTGATAGGCCGATATGCCGATCACCGATATGATCCTGACCATTGATCTGTTTTCCAATCCGACGGCTAAGATTGAACTTCACTATTGGCATATCGCAATCGCTATGGCCCAAGGTTTTTCCATATGGCATACGCCGACACTGATCACCGATGCCAATCTGATTGCCGATCACAATCGCTAATCGCATGTCTTAAGTCCCGATATCGGCCATCGCTTGCCCCCGATTGCAATTAGTCGGAGATCGCTAATTGGGGATTTCGCTGCCCTTTCCTTAAGCCCACCTTTGACTTCTCTGATTGCAATTTTCCTTTATAAGGCCTAAAACCCATTTTTATAAGAAATGCCTCCTTTTTCAAAGGAACTAAAGCAAACTCTTTTCGTGGTAACTTCATCATCCAAACATAGATTGGAGTGCCATTTGCACTGTTGGAATCAGGGTGACGAGCACTTCAATATGATGTCAAGATACTTGCCTTTCTACCACTTTAAATGTTGAACTTTTCCATACCATTGTGTCTAAAGATCCACCTGGATCAATCATCCCCATTGAGGAGCTTTTGGATCACCAAAAGCTTTCATTAGTCAATTGGAAGGTGAGGGAATTGTTCCCTCACTCTTTCCTTCTCCAGCCATTTGCTTTGCTAGGGTGCATGCCCTTGAAACCAACTCAAAGGTATTCCACATCTCCTTGCTATGAAATCCTGGTTCTTCTATCAAGGATGATGTCTTCAAGTAACTCATCAAGATATTCTGGTGCAAAATCATCCACTATAGAAACTGTGCCCACCTCATTGGTGTCCATAATCAATGGTGGTTCATACAAGTTTAATTTCTCCACATTCACAATGGAGTACATTTGCATATATATCGACAAATCAAGACGAAAGGCATTGTTTCCAATCTTCTCCAAAATGGTGAATGGACCATACCAGATTGGTCGCAACTTCTTCCCTTCTCCCTTCATCCTATCCTTGCTGATGTGGAACCACACTTTGTTGCCCACTTGCAATTGATGGTCAACTTAGTGTTTTTCATGTCGAGCCTTGTAACGAGCTTGACTTTTCTCCAACTGTAATTGTACTACTTGGTGAATCAACTGGATTCGCTGAATGAACTACTGAGCTTTTTTCCTATCATTACGTCCACTGGAGTCATCTTCCCTTCCAATGACCATATCAAAAGGGTCCTTTGGCAGGTAACGAAAACATGTCTCAAATGGTGAACGCTGCATAGATGAGTGCATTGCTCGGTTGTAGGAATGTTGCACATATGGGAGATGCTCATCCCACAACTTAGGATGTTTCCCACAATAGCCTCGTAACAAGTGTACCACAGTGCGTTTGACAACCTCTGCCTGCCCGTCAGTCTGTGGATGAAATGTCATGCTTATTTTCAACTTGGTGTCCATCATCTTCCACAAGCTGGTCTAGAACTCTTTGAGAAAGCGAGAGTCCTGATCTGACACGATTGATGTGGGTAGCCCAAAATGGAGCCAAACATGCTAAAAGAAAAGATAAGTAGTCTGCTCTGCAGTGATCTGCTTTCTACAAGGCATTAAAATACACATCTTGCTAAAATGGTCAACGACGACATACAAATAGTTGTGACCCTTTCTAGACAAAGGCAAACCTCCTACAAATTCCATCGACACACTTTCCCATGGATGACTCGGAATAGGGAGTGGTGTGTAGAGCTCGAGTATTCTATTAGAGCTCCTTGAAACAAAACACATCACACAACCCTTTACATAATGAGTCACAATGTTCTTCATATGAGGCCAAAAACAAAATCTTTGTACATGACATAAAGTCTTTTCGATACCAAAGTGTCCAGACACAAGAGAGGTGTGGACCTCTCGGATTACATGTACTCATTCCCCTCTAGGAATACACAATTTACCAAGGTGATACAACAGTTTCCCCTGCAAGTGATAGTTGTCCACTTGTGAACCATGGGTTAGTTTTGCATAAATCTCCTTAAAGTCATCATCATTAGCATATTGTTCAGCATAAATCTCAAAAGAAAATGAAGCATTATGCAAAATAACAGAAGCAGAAATAGGAGGGTTAGATAGCATATCAACCACTTTATTGCTAGTGCCCTTCTTATACTTTATTACCAGATGAAACTGTTGAAGAAAACCCATCCACCTAAAATGACGAGATTGCTGCAACTTGGTTTGTGACTGAAGATACTGCAAGGGTTGATGATCTGTATGGATGATGGTCTCCTTTTCGATCAAGTAGTGTTTCCACTTTTTCACACTTTGCACCAAGGCATAAAACTCCTTGTCATAAGTGGGATAGTTTATCACAGCCTGAGAGAACTTCTCAGAATGGTAACATATTGACTTCTTTTGCTACATCAGTATAGCTCCCATGGCATAATCGTTGGCATCTGTTTCGATCTCAGATGGTTGTTGGAGATCTGGTAGGTGCTGATCTTTTCCTTCAATGTTTCGAAGGACTTCAACTGTCTTCCTCCCCATTGGAAGACCTGTTTCACACTTGTCAATGTGTGCAGAGGTGCTACAATAACAGAGAAATTGGCAATAAATCTCCTCCAATACTGGACTGCACCTAAAAAGCTATGGACCTCGGTTACACTAAAAAGCTTAGGCCAATTTACAATTGCTTCAACTTTAGAAGGATCAATTTTTAATTGACCATGACCAACAATATGACTAAGGTAACCCAAAGAGGTTTTCCTAAACTCACACTTCGACAATTTTACATAGAGTTTTTCATTTTTCAATACATCAAGCACTTTCATTACATGACACACATCCACCTTTCAGTTTCCTAAATTGTAGCAAAGTTTACTATTTTTAACAGCTTTTCGGGTCCTCAACTTCTGGAGCCATTTTGAGGCCCTAAATGACGGTTTTTGGGAAATTTGGGGGCAACACAAGTGCATGGACCGATGTGGTCCTTCCCAAAGTGGCAGTGCTTGGATAGATCTTTCTAACGAGCTATTGTACGCATCAAACAGAGATCGTATGCCAAAGTTACGACTACGGGAAATTGATGTACCAATTTACCCAAATGGGGCCCACAATTTGGCATTTCATCTTCTAGGGTTAGGTTTTGGAATGTTAAGGGTTTTCCATTTTTTCTCAGCAATAAATAGGCCTTCAAGCCTCATTGTAACACAGTTCAGAGGCATGTAGCCGCCAAATCTCTTCTCAGAGATAAGCTACCATCACCCTAGCTTGTTTATTTCCAACTCTGTTTGTAAGCATATTTTAGTATTTTACATTAATGAAATGAAGTATTATTTCTACTTCGTCTCTATGTTTATGGTTATCTCTGTAATTTGTTGCATTATTGTTTAAATCCGGGTCAGTGGTATCAGAGTTGTCTACTTTTTCTCTGTTTTTCTTTGCATGTCCCCAACGAGGTTGGGATATAAGGAGTTAGGGCTTGAATTGGTCGAACCTTTGCAAGACGAGCCTCGCAAATATTGATGGCCTCCCATAGAGGATGAAAAGAAAGATGAGGGGGAAGGAGATCCTATCAAAATCTTGCTCGAAGAAGTGCTCGAGCGACAAATGAACACGATGATAGAAAACTTTGCGCAGATCCTTCAGCGGCTACCCAGAGGCGACGCATTGGCTTCCAACAGCTACTCTAGAAATGCCACATCGTTTAAGGTACAAGTTAATTTTGAAACCCCCATCTTCGAGGGTAAAATAGATGCAAATGTCGTAAATAAATGGTTAAATCTGCTAGATGGGTATTTTTCTGTTCATCAATTTTCAAGTCGATAAAAGATTGTTTTCGCTCTTCTCAAAGCAGCCCCCCACGTCAAGGACTAGTGGGAAACCTACGGCGAGCAGAAGGATGAAAGCACAGGCTCACTATTTTCAGCTGCACGCACTTGGGATTCATTCTAGGATGTCATCAAGGAGTAGTACTACCTTGTCAAAAGCTATGAGGACAAATACATTAGATGGACCACACTGCGGCAAGGGCGAGACCAAGATGTGCCGGAGTTCACAAACATTTTTCATACCCTTCGCACACAGTTGGGTATCAAGGACTCTAAGCTGCATTTAGTACTCAAATACTGCGGCTACCTACACAGATACATCCAAGAAGAGATGGAGTTCCTAAACATCTCCTCGCTCGGCACGACATTACCGATACGCTGTCAAAATCAAGCAAAAGTTCAAATAGAAGAAGCGAGACTTTGGATCTGCGAATCTGAAGCCTAAAGGACAAAGCCAAGGTGGGGTGACCGAAGACAACCTGTCAAAGCCGCAAGAAAAGAAAAACACCATGAAGCTGAAGAAGGGCATGGGAAAGGGGTGTGAGTTCCACAAGAGCCCCACTCACAACACAAGTGAGTGTCAGACCAAGCAGTTGTTGGTGGCCGAGTTGAAGGCTTCTGAATCAGATGCATGTTCCAACACTGAGTCAGAACTCGACAAGGGGAATGGCAAAGGGAAGCAGATCATTGATGTGGAGCCTAGCGCCATTGTTGCCACTGCCAAGATCCAGAAGAATGAGCCCGAAGATCCAGAGGAAGGGGAGCGTCTTTTCCACTCATAGATGTGGATGAAGGGTTTGCCACTGCAATTCATTGTCGATAGTGGCAGCCAAAAGAACCTCGTTTCAGCAGAGGTCATGAAGCAGTTGGGCCTACCAACTACACCACACCTACAGCCATACAATATCGAGTGGCTTCACGAAGGATGAGATCTCAAAATTTGCCAGCAGTGTCGCCTTCCCTATAGCATCAAGCCCTTCACAGATGAGGTATTGTGTGATGTTACACCTCTGGATATTTGTGATGTACTATTAGGCCAGCCATACTTGTGGAGGCAACATGCTGTGTATGAGTCAAGGCCTCACACTGTCATTATTTCTTTGGATAATTCATTATACAAGATAGCAGAGGTAGCCCCACCTATCACCAACTCTTTAATCATTGCCAAGAAAGGCAACAAGCTCATCTCTCAGACTAGGAAATTCATTTTATGTCTGGTTTGCTCCCAAAGTAAGGGGAAGATCGTTGCTACATCCATGACCCCCGCAAAGGGTTCCTCCACGCAATAGTAGCAGCAAAGGGATACGGTCATGATAGAACACAGGAACTTCTCCTCACCCACAGGGGTACCACACAAGCTTCAAGTGGGCAACAAAGACTGGTTGCATCTACAGAAAGAATGCCTTACAAGAGCCCATCAGAAGTTTTGACCACTCCGACATGGTCCTTACACCAATACCAAGGCTACGGGCAACAATGCTTTGAAGCACAACATTCCTCCATTCCTTCACTTGCACTGAGTGTTTAATGTGGACTGTCATGGACCATGCTTCCCACCATTTTTGGACACATCAGAGATTGCAGAACAACTCACCAGAGACCCATCTCAGTAGAAGCTTCCTCATCTCAGGGAGGAACTCAATGCAATGGGGACCATTGCTTCCTAATGGGGGAGGAATGATCCAGGTGGACGTTGCTGGCCACCCACCTATCCCATTTGGACCCCCACAACTATCTCTCTCACTTTTTTCAGTTTCCTAAATTGTAGCACAGTTTACTATTTTTTGTAGTTTTTCGGGTCCTGAACTTCCGGAGCTGTTTTGAGGCCCTAAACGACGGTTTTTGGGAAATCTTGGGACAACATGGGTCCATGGACCGATGTTTCCCTTCCCAAAGTGGTAGTTCTCACATAGATCTTTCTAACAAGCTATTGTACGCGTCAAATGGAGATCATATGCCAAAGTTATGACCCGGGGAAATTGATGTACCAATTTCCCCAAATCGGGCCCACAATTTGGTGTTTCATCTTCTAAGGTTCGGTTTTGGAATGTTAATGGTTTTCCATTATTTCTCAACAATAAATAGGCCTTCGAGCCTCATTGTAACACAGTTCAGAGGAATGTAGCTGCCACTTCTCTTCTCAGAGATAAGCTACCATCGCCCTAGCTAGTTTATTTCCAACCCTATTTGTAAGCATATTTCAGTATTTTACATTAATGAAATGAAGTATTATTTCCGTTGCATCTATGTGTTTATGCTTATCTCTGTAATTTGTTGCGTTCTTGTTTAAATCCGGATCAGTGGTATTAGGCAATCTGCTTTTTCTCTGTTTTTCTTTGCATGTCCCCAACGAGGTCGGGATATAAGGAGTTAGGGCTTGAACTGGTCGAACCTTTGCAAGACCAGCCTTGTAAATCCCGACGGCCTCCCATGACAGATGAAAAGAAAGATGAGGGGGCAGGAGATCTTATAAAAATCTTGCTCAAAGAAGCGTTTGAGTGACAAAGGAACGCGATGATGGACAACTTTGCATAGATCCTTTAGCGGCTACCCAGAGGCGAGGCATTGGCTTCTAACAGCTACTCTGGAAATGCCACACTGTTTAAGGTACAAGTTAATTTTGAAATCCCCATCTTCGAGGGTAAAATAGATGCAGATGTTGTAGCTAAATGGTTAAATCTACTAGATGGGTATTTTTCTGTTCATCAATTTTCAAGTCGAGAAAAGATTGTTTTTTCTCTTCTCAAAGCAGCGCCCCACGTCAAGGACTAGTGGGAAACCTATTGCAAGCAGAAGGATAAAAGCACAGGCTCACTATTTTCAGTCGCACCCACTTGGGATTCATTCCGTGATGCGTCAAGGAGCAGTACTACCTTGTCAAAAGCTATGAGGACAAATACATCAGATGGACCAGACTACGGCAGGGGTGGGACCAAGATGTGTCAGAGTTCACAAACATTTTTCATACCCTTCACACACAGTTGGGTATCAAGGACTCTGAGCTGCATTTAGTACTCAAATACTGCGGTTGCCTACACAGATACATCCAGGAAGAGATGGAGTTCCTGAAGATCTCCTCGCTCAGCACGGCGTACTGATACGCTGTCAAAATCAAGCAAAAGTTCAAACAGAAGAAGCAATACTTTGGATCTGCGAATCTGAAGCCCAAAGGACAAACCCAAGGTGGGGTGACCCAAGACAACCCGTCAAAGCTGCAAGAAAAGAACAACACCACGAAACTAAAGAAGGACATGGGAAAGTGGTGTGAGTTCCACAAGAGCCCCACTCACAACACAAGTGAGTGTCGGACCAAGCAGTCGTTGGTGGCTGAGTTGAAGGCTTCCAAATCAGATGCATGTTCTGACCTTGAGTCAGAACTTGACAAGGGGAATGGCAAAGTTAAGCAGATCATTGATGCAGAGCCTAGTGCCACTGCTGCCACCGCTAAGATCCAGAAAAATGAACCCGAAGATCCAGAGGAAGGGGAGCATCTTTTCCACTCACAGATGTGGGTGAAGGGTTCACCACTACAATTCATTGTCGATAGTGGCAGCCAAAAGAACCTCGTTTCAGTAGAGTCCATGAAGTGGTTGGGCCTTCCGACTGCACCACACCTGCAGTCATACAATGTCATGTGGCTTCACAAAGGACGAGATCTTAAATTTCACCAGCAATGCCACCTTCCCTACAACATCAAGCCCTTCACAGATGAGGTATTGTGTGATGTTACACCTCTGGATGTTTGCGATGTACTATTAGGCCAACCATACTTGTGGACGCAACATGCTATGTATGAGTTAAGGCCTCGTGCTTTCATTATTTCTTTGGATGATTCATTAAACAAGATACCAGAGGTAGCCCCACCTACTGCCACCTCTTTGATCACTACCAAGAAAGGCATCAAGCTCATCTCCCAGACTAGGAAATTAATTTTCTCTCTGGTTCGCTCCCAAAGTAAGGGGAAGATCGTTGCTACATCCATGACCCCCACAAAGGGTTCCTCCACGCAGCAGTAGCAGCAAAGGATACGGTCATGACAGAACATAGGAACAACTTCTCCTCACCACAAGGGTACCGCACAAGCTTCAGGTGGGCAACAAAGTCTAGTTGCATCTGCAGAAAGAATGCCTTACAAGAGCCCATCATAAGTTCCAACCACTCTGACATGGTCCTTACACCAGTACCAAGGCTACGGGCAACAATTCTTTGAAGCACAACATTCCTCCATTCTTTCGCTTGCACCAAGTGTTTAATGTGGATTGTCGTCGACCATGCTTCCCACCATTTCTAGACGCATCAGGGATTGTAGAACAGCTCACCAAAGACCCATCTCAGCAGAAGCTTCCTCATCTCAGGGAGGAACTCAACACAATGGGGACCATTGCTTCCTAAGGGGGGAGGAATGATCCAGGTGGATGTTGGTGGCCACCCACCTATCCCATTTGAACCCCCACAATTGTCTCTTTCAGTTTTTTCAGTTTCCTAAATTGTAGCACAATTTACTATTTTTAGCAGTTTTTCAGGTCCTGAACTTATGGAGCTATTTTGAGGCCCTAAACAATGGTTTTTGGGAAATCTGGGGACAACATGGGTCCATGGACTAATGTTTCCCTTCCCAAAGTGGTATTTCTTGGATAAATATTTCTAACGAGCTATTGTACGCGTCAAACGGAGATTGTATGCCAAAGTTACGACCTTGGGAAATTGATATACCAATTTACCCGAACGGGGCCCATAATTTGGCGTTTCATCTTCTAGGGTTATGAATGTTAAGGGTTTTCCATTGTTTCTCAACAATAAATAGGCCTTTGAGCCTCATTGTAACACAGTTCAGAGGCATGTAGCCGCCACATCTCTTCTTAGAGATAAGCTACCATCGTCCTAGCTTGTTTATTTCCAACTTTGTGTGTAAGCATATTTCAGTATTTTACATTAATGAAATGAATTATTATTTCCACTGCATCTCTGTGTTTATGGTTATCTCTATAATTTGTTGCATTCCTATTTAAATCTGGATCAGTGGTATCAAAGCAGTCTGCTTTTTCTCTGTTTTTCTTTGCATGTCCCCAACGAGGTCGGGATATAAGGAGTTAGGGCTTGAACTGGTCGAACCTTTGCAAGAACAACCTCACAAATCCCGATGGCCTCCCATTACAGATGAAAAGAAAGATGAGGGGGTAGGAGATCCTATCAAAATCTTGCTCGAAGAAGCGCTCGAGTGACAAAGGAATGCGATGATGGACAACTTTGCGCAGATCCTTCAGTGGCTACCTAGAGGCGACACATTGGCTTCCAACAATTACTTTGGAAACACCACACCGTTTAAGGTACAAGTTAATTTTGAAATCCCCATCTTTTAGGGTAAAATAGACGCAAATGCTATAGATAAATGGTTAAATCTGCTACATGGGTATTTTTCTATTCATCAATTTTCAAGTCAAGAAAAGATTATTTTCGCTCTTCTCAAAGTAGCACCCACGTCAAGGACTGGTGGGAAACCTACTGTGAGCAAAAGGATGAAAGAACAGGCTCACTATTTTCAATCGCATCCACTTGGGATTCATTCCAAGATGCCATCAAGGAGCAGTACTACCTTGTTAAAAGCTATGAGGACAAATACATCAGATGGACCACACTGCGGCACGGGCGGGACCAAGATGTGCTGGAGTTCACACACATTTTTCATGCCCTTCACACACAGTTGGGTATCAAGGACTCTGAGCTACATTTGGTACTCAAATACCATGGCTGCCTACACAGATACATCTAGGAAGAGATGGAGTACCTAAACATCTCCTCACACGGCACGACGTACCGATACGCTGTCAAAATCGAGCAAAGGTTCAAACAGAAGAAGCGAGACTTTGGATTTGAGAATCTGAAGCCCAAAGGACAAAGCCAAGGCGGGGTGACCCAAGACAACCTATCGAAGCCGAAAGAAAAGAACAACACCATGAAGCCGAAGAAGGGGATGGGAAAGTGGTGTGAGTTCCACAAGAGCCCCACTCACAACACAAGTGAGTGTCGGACCAAGAAGTCGCTGGTGGCCGAATTGAAGGCTTTCGAATTAGATGCATGTTCCGAACCTAATTCAGAACCCGACAAGGGGAATGGCAAAGGAAAGTAGATCATTGATGCGAAGACCAGCGCCACTGTTGCCACCACCAAGATCCAGAAGAATGAGCCCGAAGATCGAGAGGAAGGGGAGTGTCTTTTCCACTCATAGATGTGGGTGAAGGGTTTGCCACTACAATTCATTGTTAACAGTGGCAGCCAAGAGAACTTCGTTTCAGCAGAGGTCATGAAGCGGTTGGGCCTACCGACTACACCACACCCGCAACTGTACAATATCGGGTGGCTTCACGAAGGACGAGATCTCAAATTTTGGCAGCAGTGCCGCCTTCCCTATAGCATCAAGCCCTTCACAGATGAGGTATTCTGTGATGTTACACCTCTGGATGTTTGCGATGTACTATTAGGCCAGCCATACTTGTGGAGGCAACATGTTGTGTATGAGTCAAGGCCTCGTGCTGTCATTATTTCTTTGGATAATTCATTATACAGGATACCGAAGGTAGCCCCACCTACTGCCACCTCTTTGATCACTGCCAAGAAAGGCAACAAGCTCATCTCCCAGACTAGGAAATTCATTTTCTGTCTGGTTCACTCCCAAAGTAAGGGGAAGATCATTGCTACATCCATGACCCCCGCAAAGGGTTCCTCCTCGCAATAGCAGCAGCAAAGGGATACGGTCATGACAGAACATAGGAAAAATTTCTCCTCGCCCACAGGGGTACCACACAAGCTTCGGGTGGGCAACAAAGTCTGGTTGCATCTATAGAAAGAACACCTTACAAGAGCCCATCAGAAGTTCTGACCACTCTGACATGGTCCTTACACCAGTACTAAGGCTACGGGCAACAATGCTTTGAAGCACAACATTCCTGCATTCCTTCGCTTGCATCGAGTGTTTAATGTGGACTGTCATCAACCATGCTTCCCACCATTTCTAAACACATCAGAGATTGTAGAATAGCTCACCAGAGACCCATCTCAGCAGAAGCTTCCTCATCTCAAGGAGGAACTCAATGCAATGGGGACCATTTCTTCCTAAGGGGGGAGGAATGATCCAGGTGGATGTTGGTGGCCACCCACCTATCCCATTTGGACCCCCACAACTATCTCTTTTATTTTTTTCAGTTTCCTAAATTGTAGCATAGTTTACTATTTTTAGCAGTTTTTCAGGTCCTAAACTTCCGGAGCCATTTTGAGGCCCTAAACGACGGTTTTTGGGAAATATGGGGGAAACATGGGTCCATGGGCCGATGTTTCCCTTCCCAAAGTGGTATTGCTCAGATAGATCTTTCTAATGAGCTATTGTACGCATCAAACAGAGATCGTATGCCAAAGTTACGACCCCAGGAAATTGATGTACCAATTTACCCAAACGAGGCCCACAATTTGGCGTTTCATCTTCTAAGGTTAGGTTTTGGAATGTTAAGGGTTTGCGATTGTTTCTCAATAATAAATAGGCCTTCGAGCCTCATTGTAACACAGTTCAGAGGCATGTAGCTGCCACATCTCTTCTCAGAGATAAGCTACCATCTCCCTAGCTGGTTTATTTCCAACTCTGTTTGTAAGCATATTTCAGTATTTTACATTAATGAAATGAAGTATTATTTCCGCTACATCTTTGTGTTTATGGTTATCTCTGTAATTTGTTGCATTCCTGTTTAAATCCAGATCAAATACTGGACTGCACCTAAAATGCTATAGACCTCGGTTACACTAGTAGGCTTAGGCCAATTTACAATTGCTTATACTTTAGAAGGATCAATTTTTAACTGACCATGACCAACAGTATGACCTAGGTAACCCAAAGAGGTTTTCCTAAACCCACACTTTGACAATTTTACATAGAGTTTTTCATTTTTCAATACATCAAGCACTTTCTTTACATGACACACATGTTCAACCCAACTTTTACTAAAGACAAGTATATTATCTAAATATACAAGAACAAATTCATCAATGAAAGGCCTAAAGAGATCATTCATGACCCTCATAAAAGTGGTTGGAGTGTTGCAAAGTCTGAATGGCATCACCATCCATTCGAATAGCCCCTGTTTGGTCTTGAAAGCGGTTTTCCACACATCTTGCTCTGCAATTCAGACCTGGTGATAACCACTGCGCAAATCAAATTTGGTGAAATAAACAACATTCTTTAACTGATTTCATAAGTCATCAATGCGTGGAAGAGGGTAGAGATTTTCCACCGTGATTTTATTTAGTGCGTGGTAATCCACACACATCCTCCATGTTCTGTCTTTCTTTGGGACTAAGACAATCGGTGAACCACATGGAGAAGTGCTCGGCCCGATGACCCCTTGGTCCAGCAATTCCTGCACCTGCTTTTTGATTTCGTCCATCTCAATGATCAACATCCTGTACATGCCAATATTTGGTAAAGGAGTGTCATGCTGCTAATGGATCTCATGTTGGATTTCCCTCTTTGGAGGTAGTCCCTTCGGTTCCTAAAATAGCTCATCATAATTAGAAATTAATTCACATAATTCCTGTTTATGTTCCTAATCACAACCCTGGAAAGCATCAGCTAATTCTGCCTCTTTTTCCCTTACAACCATAAGCATGTAACCCTTACTGGAATTCACCAATCTCTTCATTTTTCCTACACTTACAAGGTTGGCATTGTTGTTATTTTGATGAGCCCTTACTATATATTCTACCCCATCTTTTGTGATTTAGTATTTATTTTCATGACAGAAGAAGATTGCCTTTCTATCATACAGATATGGACTCCCTAACACCATGCCACATATATCCAATGTGATCACATCCAGTTCTACTTCATCCACTAGCTTAGAAGCGATCACAAATTTTACTTTACATTGCTTAGTTACATTCAGTTTTGCTTTATCATGTATCCATCCAAGCGGGTAAGGTTTTGGATGTGGTTTTGTTTCTAAGTCGAGTTTCTTTACCAAGGATTCTATGATTAAGTTTGCTTGGGATCCAATATCAAACAGAGTTTCAACTTTAGTATGATTTACAACAACTCTGATATGAAACAGTTCAATTCTCTTTCCATCATTAGGAAGGGACTCATTTACAAAACTAGTGCCTTCATGCGATTCAAAATTAACATGAGGTGTAAGAGTACCTTTTGTTCCTGCTGGTGTGATCAATGCTTCATCTCCCAAATCGGATCCAAGGTCTTGCTGCGCAGTTGCCACTATCTTCTACTTGCCTTTTCCTCCATACTTCTTAGGTCTCTTTTCTAGGTGCATTTTCCAACAGTGATCGTCATCGTGACCTTCCTTTTTCCAGCGATTGCAATATGACCTTTCTCCTTATTTGGCTGCTGCCATTTTCTTCTCCTTTCCTTTCCATTTCGCTTTAGATTTGCCATTGGGAGGTTTGAATGGTGGTTTTCTGGAATGATCATCTCTTTCATTTTTGCCCATGTTCTCAATATGAATTGCCTTTACGCTAGCTGAGTCAATAGTGGTTGGTTCAAACAACAATAATGAATGCCTAATGTAACTATGTAGTTATCCAATGTACTTAGTTACTACTTTAGGTGTATCAAGTGCAATACCCAAATTAAGTGCTTGCTTTCTAAACTCCTCTGTAAAACCTTGAAGATCCTAACCTTTGCCTTGCCTTAAATACTGCCAATTCATTAAAGCTTTCTGCTTGTAACCCAAGGGATAAAACTGTTCCTTTAACGTAGAAATAAAATCAAGCCATGAGGAAAAGAGGTTACCCACATTCTTACTGCTCTACAATTTTCTCTCCCACCAAACGAGAGCAATGTTGCTTAGTCGTAGAGAGGCCAGCTGAATCTTTGCCTCATCCTCCATGATCTGTTGAATCCTGCAATAGACCTCAATCTTCCTAATCCAATTATTAAGCTTCTCTGTGTTACTTTGACCATTAAACATGGGAATATCAAATTTAACATCTAATTTAAAGAAAGGTTTCCTAGATGCATCCCTGGGATTTCTATGATTATGGTGGTGAGAGGAAGAAGAACTTTCACTCGTGGAAGGAGAAGGAGGGGGATCTTCTCCACCATTTCCATGTGTTGAACCTTGTTCTTTTAGATTTCTCTCTTCTGCTTTCTCCAGCCTTGAAATCAACTGACTGACATTCTCTACCATTGAATATAAGGTTTTATGGAAATTGTGCTCCTCCTCAATACGAGCCTCTTCATCCATATTTCTCCTTCGATGTGTACACCCCGCTTCGGGATCGAAAGGCTCTAATTCCCCTTTGCCTCTTCAGAGCCAATTTATTGTTGGCATACAAACATGAAATTCACATATAAAAAGACCTGCTCTGATACCACTTGATCTAGGGACCTTTGCTTATAGATGATTCAAAATAATCACATGTGAAAATTGCAGCTTAACATAGAAATTTATTGTGCACGTGAGAGAATAAGAAGAAACACATAAGGCATGAAAATAAGACAACAATACTTGATAATGGAGTTCATCCAACTTGGACTATGTCTCCAGGCCCTGCTCGATCAATGGGGAGTCCTTTATTCATTAAATGGCATGAAAAGAAGAGAATACAATCATTAGTTACATAAAAGGAGTCTTATACCTCCATTCTGGAAAATGGATGAGAAATGGAGAAATCTGATGAAGAAATCGATAACACCACTACGTCTGTGGCATCAAGAGGGGCCGAAAACATATAAGATTTGTCCAATTTAGACAAAATGCACTTTTACCCTTTCCTGCAAGCTCTGCCTCGAACTGCATGCCAAAAATCCTCTCCCCTTGCACTTTTCCACATGCATCGTGTTTTATAACCATGGTTTTATTACAATGCTGCTGAATTTGGGGGGTCGAATGTTCAGAATAGAATCCATTTAGATGGAAAGATTGGTGGGTGCAACAAAACCCTAAAAATGGCCTTTTTCTGCTCAAAGCGATAATACACAGAAACATAAGAAAATCCAACCAAAAGCCTTTTAACTGGACTTCAAATATATGAAATCAAGCTTTTAAACCCCTTGGGTCCTGCCCTTTATCGCAAATCGCTATCGCACTGTTCAATGGCCCTTGTCGCGATGATCTGCCTATTGTCGATATGCCAATCCGTCGATCGCCAATATGTTGATCGTCGATATGATCCTGATCATTGATTTGTTTTCTGATCCGATGGTTGAGATTGTACTTTGCTATCAGCATATCGCAATCGCTATGACCCAGGGCTCTTCCATATGGCATATACCAATGCCGATCACCGATGCTGATCGCCGATGATGATTGCCAATGCCAATCCGATCGATCGTCTGATCACCGATCACAAATGCTAATTGCATGTCTTAAGTCCTGATATTGGCCATCTCTTGCCCCCGATTATGATTAGTCGGAGATCACTAATCGGGGATTCTGCTGCCCTTGCCTTAATCTCGCCTTTGACTCTCCAATTGCGCTTTTCCTTTATAAGGTTTAAAATCCATTTTTATAAGAAATGCCTCCTTTTTCAAAGAAACTAAGGAAAACACTTTTTGCAATAACTTCATCATCCGGACTCAGATTGGAGTGTCGTTCGTACTATTGTAATCAGGGCGACGAGCACTTCGATATGATGTTAAGATACTTGCCTTTATGCCACTTTAAATTTTGAACTTTTCCATGCCATTGTGTCTGAAGATCCACCTGGATCACCACAATATAGGCTTGCCTAACGAAGGAAGGTAGGCAGGTGCATCTCGAAAGATTTTGTAGGGAACAAATGACTAAGCCTCGAGAGGAAAGAGTTGGGCCACGTGGCGGTTTCCTGATGGCACTGGAGACAAACATTTAAATGCAATTTTTGGTCACGAGAGGTGGTTTCTCACACAGTTGATTGCGTAGATCAACTGTGGAGATCCACCCTAGGGGCACCCCTTCTGAAACCACAATCTGCTTAGGAGTGGTGTCATGGAAAGGGCTTAGCTTGATGGTTTTTGGGAAAATAAAATTTTAAAGGAAAATGGTCACAAAACAAGGCCTCAGAGGGCCTTTCTCTCTACTCTCTGACATAGGACAAATGGCAGCATATCATTGGTCCAGACAACAGAGAATGGTGATATCATTAAAATCCAATGGGAGTGTGACACATGGCAGGTATATTTGGCATTTTTGGGCACCCTAATGGCCCATCTTTGGGTGAGACATGTCACCAATAACAAGTCGACACTTAGTGTAAGTGATGTCATCCCGCTGGAAATAGTCTGGAAGTTCACTATGTTCCATAGAGCAATTTTAACATGAAGAAAGCACCAGGACACGTTGACACTGACAACATGACAACGGTCATCCAATGAGAAGAGTGTCGGGAGCACCCCATAGGACAACTCCTTGCATAGGATTTACCTCGATTGGATTGATAATAGTTCTTAGCAGAGGCACTGAGAAGCAAGAACTGGGCCACGGAGGCAGAACAACAACCAATTATAAAGGGTTCTAGGCGGTCCCCATGGGACACATCGACCCAGTTGATAGACCTCGATGGGTTTACAAAGGCGCACACAAACAAAAGTACCGAGATGTTGGGGACTATGAGCTAAGAGCATGTACATGGCCCTATGCCACAAGTAGAAACCAAAGGCACGAAGATATAAAGAGTCATGAAGGCTCCAGGAGTGGTTACGTGCAAGATCATTAGATTGTTTCACATAGAAACAAAATAGAGTTGGCCTTTGACCTAATGGTTGGTGACTTCACGTAGAAGTGGGACCAACAGAAAAGGAGTTGATGAAAAAAGAAATTATCCCGCATAGGGCTCAAAGGGCTTAAGCACCTAAAGTATTTAGCCAAAGGTCACAGAGACTGGTCCTATGTCGAAAAATAGGTAAAAGGAGCCAGCGAAGAGAGCTTAAGCTTAGAACAATGTACCTATCATTTTTGGTAGTGAAATTTGGCAGCTAAGCCAAATTAACTACAGATAAAAATAGTAGGCACACTACTAAATTCTATAAAAAGGTAGAATGTAAAAAATAAGCAGAAAAACTTAGTTCAAGTTGCATAAAAGGTTGGTAAAGGTTAGTTTAACTTGGAGATTAATCCTAGACCAACAAACACAGTCCAAAAGACTGAAATGAGCAAGACAAAGGTAAAAAATATTAATCCATTTAGCAAATTTGACAGCAAGATAACTAAAGATCAATCCAAAAACATTAGTTAATAATTCTTTAAAGGTAGAATTTGAGTAGCATAATTGGATGGTTCTAGTGGGTAGAAGCAACAGGTGGTTGCAAGGGTTGGGATGATTAATGAGAATTCAAGCAGTAGATTGTATAGTATGCAGTAGAATTTGAGAGCATCAAAGGGTTGTTGGTTTTTTCATGAGAGAGAGCATAACAGTGCTACAAAAGGCCTATTGATTTGAGTTTGAAAATGGATGGAAGATGGATCAATAGGGATGTTAAGTGGTAGCTTGCAGATCACGGGTAGTAACTCCTAGTGGGTGCTAGTAAATAATTGGTGGCAACAGTCGCTTTTAGCAGAGAGTGATAAAAAAGTAGGGGAAAGAGTCCCTTCCGATGGGTACTGGTAAATGAGCAGGAGAAACAATCCCTTTCAGTAAAGACTGATAAATGAGCAGGGGTAAGAATCCATTCTAGTGGTTACTAGTAAATGAGCAAGGGAAGCAGTCCCTTTCAGTGGTAGTTGATAAATGAGTAGGGATAGGTTTTCCTTTTAGTAGTAGCTGATAAACCTACGAGTGGCAGCTTGTGGAGCCATGATGTAATCAAGTTGAAGTTTGTAATAAAAATAATATTGGTGTCTTATGTATATGTTTCTCATCTCCTTGATGTTTATGATGTTATACATGATTGAGTTGTGTTGTTGATCCATGAATAATTGTTAAAGTGATTAAAAAGTGAAATTTGTGAAGAATTGTATAATTTGACCACACTATTGATTCACCCCCCCAATAGTGTCTCAGTTTCCATTGTTGCTAACAATTGGTATCAAAGCCAATGTCCTTGAGGATCAATTTAACAGCTGGAAGGAAGATCAGGGATCATGGAGAACCAGAACTAGATTACCTCGGATGGGGTTCCATCTTTGAATGACTCAAATTATACAACTTGGAAGGTAAGGATGAGAATCTACTTGCAAGCTTTTGATTTGGATGTGTGTCTATCTATGGAGTATGGAGTAATAAACGAAAATTTTGACAAATTAGCAAGGAAGGAAATAAAGAGAGGGTTTTCTAAGGTAGAAATTGAGAAGTTAATATCTTTTAATACTGCAAGGGATATATGGGTCAAATTGGATTCCATCTATGAAGTAGAAATGCAAGTTTCATGTGATGTTAAGAGGCTTTTCTTAATGGATGGAGAAGTCATGAATTAGGTGATGATTCTTCTGTATCAAGAGGCCAAATTGTTGATCAACACCCAGAGGAGATGCAGACTGCAAGTAATTTGTTGTTTTGTTGTTATTGTAGAACAATAGACATTTATCTTCAAATTGCTCGACTGCAAGTACTAGTGAAAATGAGAGTTTCTCATCAAGTTGTAGTGAAGATAGAGCTATCTTAATAGAAATACAAGACATGGACATTGGTCAATAAGATAATGGGTCTACCTATGGTGAAGAAGAAGAGTCCATAGAGTCATCAAGGGAACAAACTCTTGAACATGATGAGAGTGAAATAGACACTCATTGTGAATCTAGTTTCTCCTCTAATGACTTGGAAGATATTGATGAAAAGATATATTTGAAGAAGAGTTCATATCATCTCTTAAGGAGATTAATAATTTCAGAGCTATAAATATGAAGATGGAACGGGAAAATAAAGCATTGAAAGAGAAGGTGTTGAATATTCAAAATCAACCAAAGAATTCTGAAGTGTTTAAAGACAATTAGACCATAAATTGTTCCTCTCAGGCCAAGATAACAATTGAATATGATTGTGACTGAATAAAAGCGTTAAAGGGACCCACAAGTTTGGCTAAAAGAACGTTCGACAACGCTGCAATGGAAAAGAAAAAAATGCAGCAAAATAAAGGGACTTCCAGGAGTCAAAATAAAGGTATCCAACCCATCATATGCTTTTGTTGTAATAATGCAAGGCACTTTGCCTCCAAGTGCCTAGAAAAAAAAAAATAAGGTGCAACAACAAAAGTGGAACTCGTTGTTTCATCCACAACCACAATTTGCTAAGAGAAATTTGAACAACCAAGCACAGAGATAATTTTTACCTCAAAGACAATTTCTTTACCGGCCCAAGAACAACAATAGAGAAAATAATAGTACAGGAAATTGGACAAGCTCAAGATTCAATTTGAAGTATAATTATTTTGTCCCCTTCTTGAATAAAGTTGAATGTTACAGGTGTAATAATTTTTTGCATAAAGCAGCTGCATGCAAATCTAGTAAGAAATTATTTTTCCAGAATGTTGCAAATAGAGTTGAGAGCCAGCAAAAAGAACTGCATATGAGCTATTATAGTACCTAGAAGAAAGGAAAATCGAATAGTGAATGGAGGCAACACAAAAAAGTGTTGGATTAAGAAGATTCATAATCTGAAATTCTAGTGGTTAATCTCTGCTACAGGTAGAGACTCTAATTAGTTAAAAGAAACAACATCAGACAGGAAAGATATCCAAATAAATACAGTGAGAAAGAATAGAAATGATGGTTTGTATGCTTAGGCAGAAATCCACCCAATCAAGAAAGTCAACACATGAAACCAACACATGGTGTTGAGAAAATTCGGAATATGTAGGTGTGGAATAAGAAGGAAGATAATATACTCTGGGGGAGTAGATTTTTTGTTCCTCTTCATTGAAAAGAAGGGATTGGCTTCAGGGAAGCCAGAAAAGTTTGATGCAAGGAAAAGAAAGAAACATGCCAAGGAATGCATCTGAAGGATAAAGGGAATTATGCCTCTTTCATTCTTGAATAGTGTGTTTTATTGAATGTTGTTTTCAAATCAATTGATAGTTTGAGCATGTGTAGTTGGTGATGATCTATTTACAAGCTTTTCTAGCAAGTATTGCTTACAAATTTCTAATGCAAAGAGGGAGCATGGCCATAGGGGGAGTATACTCAAGTCAAGATTTGAGTATGCATTAAAAATTGGTATCATTAATTGGTATTAGTTATGTGTTGCATGACAGAGTCTAATGATGTTTGTTTCATGTTATCTTGAGTTTCTAATATGATAAATGGATTGTCTGTTATGATTTTGTTCCAATTGGTAATTGGTTTTAGGCATCATATTTGTTGGTGAAAGAAGCATGATCAGAGGATGAGATCACTCTACTATCAAGCGCTCAATAATTGGTATCACTGGCATCATTTTAAATTGGTATTTATAGTCATTAGACTCCTTGTGAGAGTATGGTTTTCATGCTGTTAGTATGAGAATGTAAGTCCAAGTGTTGGTAAATGAGTCCTAATTTATATGATTGGTTCTTAATGAAGAAAATGTATCACAGTGAGTTTATTGTCATTAGAAGTCTGCTAAGTGAAAGACAAGTGAGTTTTCTAGGCATGCATTGGTGAGATCCCCTCTATGGTTGTAAAGTAAGCACCTGTAAGTGTTGTACTTTGTTGTTCATCAGTTGACAATTGATGATGTCATGCATAGCAATGGTTGTTCTTGTTGCTAGAGGTTAAGTGTATGTGTCTAGGTAGGCACTATTATGAATGTAATCCTCGCTGAGACTCAGACCAACGAGAGTTATTTTTCATTCCTCAGTTGCACAAGCATGTGTTGTTTCAACAAGAGATTCCAATTGTTTGCTTGAGGCAATGTTTAGGGAGTAAATACTCCTCTCCCTTCTATTCAATCTTCTGTAGAAATTCTTACTATAAATCACCTAATAATGCAATATACTAAAGCAAAATACTTGATCTACTTTTACAAACAAACTTGCGGAAGCTTAATCAATTTTGAGCAAGATCAAATAGAACACATATAACAGAGAATGAGAAATCAATCACACATGAACATAGAAGAATACTCTGGGGAAAGCCTCAGCTAAAAACCCCGATCTATGTATTATCATACAAGTGGAAATATGTCCGGATTACACAAAGCTTTAGCTCACAAGCTATCCATCTCTTAGTACAATCCCTCAATATAGCTCATAGACTAAAAAGAAACAACATATGCCTTCCTCCAATCATCCAAGCCTCCTATTTTCTTGCGCAGTTTCTCCTAGGGTCCAATGCTGGCACTTGTGTGAATTCTCACATCACACACTCATCAAAACTTAGAAATAATTGCGTAGTTCTCAAGGAATGAATTCCTTCTGCATGCAAGAGATATCCTCAATGGAATATTCTTGCAACTGATAGTACACTATCCCGTCATTTGATCTCAACTGGGTCTCTAACTGAATTGACATGCATGAGTTATTTATGAGAGAATATTTAGTTATCTGAAGTGTAGTAGTTACATGCATGCATGCATTAACTAACTGAACTAACAATCAGTTCAACAAACTATTTGAACTAATCTAATTGGACTTAACTCAGTTAATTGAGCTAACTAATTACAACTCAAAGTACAACTCATCCTGATCTCCTTAATCAAGGGATAACTTCCTCAATCAAAGAGGAAACTGTTGCATGTCTTCACATAGACTTCATGTTTGATTTTCTACAACTAATTAACTCAAGATGAATTAATTAATTATTTTACAAACAGCTGCTAAGATCAAATTCGAATTTTAATTCTCAATTTTAGTTCAGGGACTAACTAAAATTGGATTGTATCCCAAAATGCTATTTATATCACTGCTATTTTTAGCATTTCTTGTTGCTATTTTCAACATCTTCTTCACATGATAGAAAGGAAGCTACTTGGATCAGATCAGAGGCATCTGATTTTTCCATCTTAAGAAGTAGTTGGTAGGTCCACAAGATCAGAAGACAAAGGATGCTTGTTGACATGGGCAGCATGTTAGTATATTTTCCATTGATTTCAAAGGGGGAGAAGTATTGTTGATCAAACATAGGATGGTAAGTGATCGTTGGAAAAGCACAAGGAAAAGTATCAAAGAAAAGTACTCATCATTAGTAATGATGTGTTGTTTGATCTTGGTGTTTCCATCAATAACAAAGGGGGAGATTGTTGGAAATATGTTTTCATTGATGTAAAAGGAAAAGGCAAATGCATCGCTAAATATGTTGTCATTGGTGGCAAAAGAAAACATTGTTGGCAAAGTCAAAGGCCATGGCAAGGATTGTTGGCAAAGGAAAGCATGGAAATCATTAGTGGTAAAGGAAATCATGGAAATTAGAAATAACTATATATGGTGTTGTAATTTTTGGCAAATGAAAAGGAAAAGCATGGTAAAGGATTAGCCATAAGAAGATCATCATGGATGAGAATGTTAGAGAGACTTTGGAGCTAGTTTTGGAGTAGTATATCATCTTAGAAGTAGGTGGAACCCACACAGATGGAAAGATCTTAGAAAAATATTTCCAGTGGTATGCAGAAGTTTGAAAATGACCTCCTAGTGTGAAATTTAGAGCCAGTCAAAGTTGGTGACCCTAACTAAAACTATTACAAAGTTGGCAGAGGTTGGATAAATTTTTGCACACAACCAAAGCTAGTAGAAATTCCAAACTCAATGGATATGGAGGCAGAGCCTCCATGTGAAGCTTCGGGCTAACTTGGAGAGACAATGTAGCAATGGGAAGCAGTCACATTGGTCACAGGTGGATCTCACTTGGTGGTAATACCCCGACAGATATACCCCAACGGTATGTTAACGATGTACAATTCTTAGTGACCGAGCATATGTGGAAAATAGTTCCCAAGTCTTAATGATCAGGCATACACAGAAGCCACAACAATAGCAAAGAGCCTTCCCATAGGCCAGAGGCAGAGCCCGTAATACAGGTTTTCCTAGCAGAGGCAGCCTAGCTGGTGCACCCTGGAAGATTGTGTAGGGTGCAAACAACTAAGCATCAGGAGGAAAGAATTGGGCCATGTGGCAGCTCCCTAATGGTATTGGAGACAAACATTTAGATGGGATTGTTGGTTATGGGAGGTGTTTTCCCACATAGTTGATTACGTAGGTCAACGACAGAGATCCACCCCGAGAGAACAGCTTCTAAAACCACAATCCGCTCAAGAGTGGTGTCGTGGAAAGGGCTTGAAACTGGTGGTTTTTGTAAAAATAAAATTATAAAGGAAAATGTTCACAAAGAAATGCCTCAAAGGACCTTTCTATCTCCTCTCTAATAGAGGAAAAGTGGCAACATATGATTGGCCGAACAAATAGAGAATGGTGATGTCAACAAAAGCCAATGGGAGTGTGACATGTGGCAAGTAGATTTGGTGTTTTTGGGCACCCTAATGGCCCATATCTGGGTGACACATGTCACCAATCATAGGTCTACACGTGGCATAGGTGACATCATCTTGCTGGACATAGCCCCAAAGGTTCACTATGTTACACAGAGAAAATCTATAGGGCAACAAGCGTTGGGACACGTCGACACTGATAGCACGACAAAGGTCATACAATGAGAAGAGTGTCAGGAGGACCCCATAGGACATCTCATCCCATAGGATTTACCCCAACGAGATTGATAACAATCCTTAGCAGAGGCATCAGGTGGAAATCATTGGGCCACGAAGTCAAAGTAGTAGCTAATTATAAAGGGCGTCGGGCAGTCCGCACGGGACATGTCAACCCGGCTGATAGACCCCAATAGGTTTACAAAGGTGCACACAAATGAAAGTGTTAATATGTTGGCAGCTACAAGCTAAGCACCTACACATGGCCTTATGCCATAGGTAGAAACCAAGTGCACGAATATATAAAGAGTCGTGGAGGCTATGGGAACAGCTAAGCGCAAGCTCCTTGGATTATTTCGCATAGAAACAAAGGAGCACTAGGATTTGGGCTAATGGTCGATCACTTCACATAGAAGTGGGGCCAATGGGAAAATAGTTGTTAACAAAGGAAATTGGCTTGTGTAGGGCTCAAAGGGCTTAAGCGGACAAAGTATTTAGCCAAAGGTAACAAGGACCATTCATATGTTCGACAATAGGTAAAAGGAGCCAGCTGAGGGAGCTTAAGATCAGAACAACAGAAATATCAATTTTCGCTGCAAAATTTGGCAATTAAGCCAAATTAATTCCAGATAAAAATAGGACGTGCACTGCTAAATTCTATAAAAATCCAAAATGTAAAAAATAAGTAGAAAAATTTAGTTCAAGTTGCAGAAAAGGTAGTAAAGGTCAGTTTGACTTGGAGATTAAGCCCAAAATAGAAAACATAATCCAACAGACTGAAATGAGAAAGAAAAAGGAAAAATATGTTAATTCATGCAACAGATTTGATAGCAAGATAAATAAATATCAATCCAAAAATATCAGTCAATAATTCTTTAAAGGAAGAATTCTAGTAGCAAAATTGGATGGTTGAAGTGGTGAGAAGCAGAAGGTGGCTATAATGGCTAGGGTGTTGAATGAGAATTCAAGCAACAGATTGTCTAGTCTGTAGTAGAATTTGAGAGCAGTAGAGGGCTGCTGGTGGTTGCATGAGAGAGAACATTAGAGTGTTGCAGGAGTAGGTGTGTTCAGTAATGAAAAATTGTTAAACGTATTAGTGATTTGTTCAACAACCAGATATTGTTGAAGGTGATTTTATTAGTAATCAAACATTGTTGAAGGTGTTGGTGATTAAAGAATACAATTATTTTGAAATAAGAGAAGGCCTATTGATCTAAGTTTGAAAATTAATGAAAGATTGATCATTAGGGTTGGCAAGTGGTTGCTTGCAGATCAAGGGTAGAAGATCCTTCTAGTGGGTGCTAGTAAATCTTTGGGGGTAGGAGCCCCTTTCAGCAAAGACTAATAAACGATCAAGGGCAAGAGTCCCTCTCAGTGAGTACAAGTAAATGAGAAGGGGCACCAGTCCATTTCAGCAAAGACTGATAAACGAGTAGGGGTAAGAGTCCCTTTCAGTGGGTATTGGTAAATGAGTAGGGTTAGTAGTCCCTTTATCAGTGGTAGCTGATAAATGAGAAAGGATAGGAGTTCCTTTTAGTAGTAGTTGATAAACCTACAAGTAGTAGCTTTTGGGGCCATGATGAAATCAGTTGAAGCCCTTAATAAAAATAACATTGGTGCCTTGTGTATATGTTTCTCATGTGCTTGATGTTTGTGATGTTATACATGATTGAGTTGCAATGTTGATTCATGAATAATTGTTAAAGTGATTAAAAAGTGAAATTTGTGAAGAATTGTATAATTTGGCCACATTATTGATTCACCCCCCCTCTCAGTAGTGTCCTGGTTTCTATTGTTTCTAAAAGTCAGGCTTGAGAATCCCTTGCAAACTTGATTACTACTATGTATTCTTCTGGTTTTGAAAGAAAAGCATTTGCTTCAACTGGATTTTTGTCTAAGAGACCTTCAAATTCAAATCTTTCACATGTGAGACATTGATGAATATTATGTGGAAATGAATGAAGCATGCACATGGGTGCATAATTTCAAGGGGGATCTCGTGATGCTCCATATTTCTCAGTGAAGTGAGGGATAACCATTTGGGTGATGCACTTGGTTCCTAGTGTTATAGATTCTAGCAATGGCTTCTAGAACTAAAGGCACCTTGAATCTACACACAACCTGACATTGAAATTATCAAGAGCATTTAAAACAACATTAACCTCACCATTCCAAAAGGAATCACTGAAGACATTTTCGATATTTGGGGTCACACGATTCTTCATTGCTTGAAATTGCAAATGTGGGTTGATTACAGTGGTTGTTGATGCTTTCACTCTTGAATTTGCGTGCCCAATATTACAATCTCGAAAGAGGAATTGTCAACTAAGATTTCTCTTCTCAATAGCATCATCATCTGTTATAGTAAACTTTCCCTGGATCCCACAAGAGACTCGCATAAGGGTTAAGTTCTTTAGAAGCTCACATCCTAAAGCACCAACTCGCACAAAAAATTTTGCATCTTCCAACTTTTTTTGCACATTTTTTTCAAATAAATAAATATGGGCATCGTAATAGTTATTCAAAGGCCTCACATCCTCTGGTGCAAGGGGTTCTATAGGAAGAGACTCCAATGAATTGAAATAGAAGAATTGCACAAAAAAGAATATAGATATCTATATTAGACAATAAATAATTGAATGCTTTGTTTCCTTGCGTATATAAAATGGTACAATTCCATTTATATTTAAGATAAATACATAAAAAGGGTAAGTAGGGAGCCAAAGAAATAAAACCTAGAAAAGTGGATGAAACTGGTTTCACAACCTCCTTCCCAACGATTCCACCAAACATAGCTTCCATGGAATTCAACACTAGTAACATAGAAACCACTTTAAAAATGTTTGAATACATTTGCATTTTCCTTAATGGCACTGGCATCCAACTTAGTCAGGTAGCTGGAACTATCATTTAAATCCCTTGCCACATCAATGAATCTTCTCTCATCTTCCTCTGATGTAGCACATGACAACTTACTATGAAGAGATGATATTACCCACAAATGATGGTGTTGAGATTCAATACAGGCTTCCAGTCTTCATGCAAAATATTGAGGCACACATTGCCTTCGAAATCAATATTGGGGTGGTAAATCTCAGTAGAGATTACAAATGAAAAACTAAGAAATAGATAGCTGAGATCCATATATATATAACTTTCCAAAATTATTTCCCTTTAAAAAAAATATTTTCATGTAAGAAATCATGAAGGTTATTGGAAATATCTCCAGGGCTCATACCTTTGTCTTACATTTCACCTTTGGTGCATCATGGGGGTAAAGTGAATACACCTTGAAATTAAACAAAAATGAGCCACCTCTAAATCTAGAAATCATTCAGATTAATTTATTTAATGCAAACTATCGTCAATTTTTATGCCCCTGTTGATGCTAGATTGATTAGAATCATATAATTCATAGACATTATCAACTTCGGTAATGATCAATGAAGCACTCCATTTAGGATACATACTTCCAGATGTAAACTCCACTCCCAATGCACTAGTTTTCAATGACTATGCAAGTTATACATTTTCTACATATTTAGAACAATAGCACTATAATGCAGAGCTGTTATCTACAAGTCACCAATTTGTCAAATAATGAAAAATAATAAACAATCACATTGACATTGGTGTGTTTAAGTAATCAATTAAAAACATGAAATTTACTTTGGACAAGTCAATCATTTGTCAAAGAACCTAAAATAGTAATCTCATTAACAATCGTGAACTTAAGTAACCAATAAGCATGCTTATAGGAATGAGAGGCCTTTCGTACAACAACTCTCATAAAATAATCAACTCTAAATTACAGGGTGATGAACAACTAAAATGAAAATTCTAGTATTGTCTACCAAAGAGATGACCCCCAAATTTTTAGGTGACAGAAAGCAACAATGTTCTTTTTCATTGCGATTATGAAGGTTCATAGAAACTAGTGTTCATTTTACAGAAAATGAAGGTTCATTTTACAAAGAGAATCCAGAAAAACTTCAGCAAGACTTCTATTTCTAAAATGGTAAGTATTATGATAAATATGAGTTCCATAGCCATAATAGATATGACTAGATATCCTTTCAGGATTAAAAATATTTAAGTGAAATAGAACAAGAGTCATGACAAAGATAAAATATTTGGAAATTTGAATACAATTCTCTTTGTCTCATAAAAAGCATCAGGGTATGACTATGCACACTCACCAGTGTGTTATGTTGTGTCATCATTTCTTCATTTTGTGCTTTTTGTTGCTCAGATACATTTTTTCATCAATTTCATATTCAATTATACTCCTCTTGATAATAGTTTTTGCTAAATCAACCTTCTGACTGCTTTTTCTCTTCCCTTTAGTGTCCTTAAATCCATGTTCTTTATCTTTACAGACATCTCATGTCTCCTTTTTATAGCCCAAATACTATAAAGACCTTTTATACCCCAAATAAGATAGAGAACTTTCATATCTCATTTATTAATTTCAAAGCCACACCATAAAGCTTGAACCCATTAAAAAATGTATTGGTATTACATGCATCTTGGGAAATAAGTAGATCCATAACCCCCTGTCATGGCCATTTTGGCATTGCTTCTAAACGCTATTTGGTTATCTCTCATCAGAACAATAACTTCCTGGTTAAGGGGATCCTCATGATTCGGTTGTTGCAATCAATATCACACTCACCATGGTAAGTACTATATTTGAACATAAATACAATTTTTTAATAGAATTGAAAGCACTAACTGTAAAAAAAAATTTCCCTATACTAGAGATATCATAGGAGAAGGTAGCCCTAAAACCTAAAACTGAAAGATAAATCAAACCTAACACATTCATGCAACACTAAAATCTTTGTTTATTCAATCTTTGGTAAAACAAGAACCATATTAAATAACTAGAGAGGAAAATAAACCCAAACTTCAAACAAAATCCTTTTTCACATCTTATTTAAGGTTGTGGATGAAAGATATGTGATTATGTAATGGGTGTATATGACTTAGATAAAACAATCATCAAGGAAAATTTTTGTTTAATATAAATATGATATGTGCTAGAAGCTAAACCACAACTCCCTATCTTCATGCCATCATCACTCCTTTAAGCTTGTCCCCCGCACCATCCAAAGAATCAATATGATATGTGCTAGAAGTTAAACCACAAATCCCTCTCCTCATGCCATAGTCACCTCTTCAAGCCTATCCCCCACACCATCCAAAGAATCAAGTAAAAAAAAACACAAACACAAGAAATCAAATCTTGTAACCACAATATTCAAAATTTAACTACAATTGCTTTGTAACCACACATATTAGAATCAATAATATGTTATGATTTGAAAAATTGCAAAAATTAGGAAACTTACCATGAAGAGATGATACAACCCATAAATGATGGTGTTGATATTCAGGACAAGCTTCCAATCTTCATGTGGAATATTGAGGCACAAATCTCCTTCCAAGTCAATATTCAGGTGGTAGATATGAGTAGAGATTACAAATGACAAACTAAGAAATAGATAGCTGACATCCATATATTTTTCTTGAACTTCCCAAAATGATTTCCTTTAAAGAAAAATATTTTAACGTAAGAAATCACAAATATTCTTGGAAATATCTCCAGGGCTCATACCTTTGTCTTATATTTCACCTTTGGTGCATCATGGGGGTAAAGTGGAGAAAACTTGAAAGTAAACAAAAAGGAGCCACCTATACACAATATTCAAGATCAAAAAATCATTTAGATTAATCTATTTAAAGTAAGCTATTGTCCATTTTTATGCCCATGTTGTTGTTGGACTGATTAGAATCATATAATGCACAAATAATATCAAATTTGGCAATGATCAACGAATCACTTCATTCAAGATACATACTTTTGGATGTAAACTCCACACCCAACACACTAGTTTGCAATGACTATGCAAGGTATACATTTTCAACATATTCAGAACAATAGCACTATAATGCAGAGATGTTATCTACAGGTCACCTATTTTTCAAATAATGAAAAATAATAAACAATCACATTGACATTGGTTCATTTAGGTAATCAATTAAAAACATGAAATTTACTCTGGGCAAGTCAACCATTTGTCAAAGAACTGAAAATAGAAATCTTATTAACAATCATGAGCTTAAGTAAGCAATAAGCATGCTTACATGAATGAAGGTCCCTTCGTACAACTACTCTAGTAAAATAATCAACTCTAATTACAGTGTGATGAACAACTAAAATGACAATTCTAATATTGTCTGCCAAAGAGACGACCTCAAAATTTTTAGGTGACTGAAAGCAACAATGTTCTTTTTCATTGTCGTTATGAAGCTTCATAGAAACCATAGTTCATTTTACATCAAATGAAGGTTCATTTTACAGAGAGTGAAGCCAAAAAAAATTCAGCAAGACTTCCATTTATAAAATGGTAAGGATTTTGATAAATCTGGGTTCCATAGCTACAATAGATATGACTAAATATCCTTTCAGGATTAAAATTAATCAAGTGAAATAGAACAAGAGTTAATACAAAGATAAAATGTTTGGAAATATGAATACAATTATCTTTGTCTCATACCAAGCATTAGGGTCTGACTATGCACACTCACTGGTGTGTCAAGTTGTGCCATCATTTCTTCATTTTGTGCTTTTTGTTGCCCGGGGACATTTTTTCATCATTTTCAGATTGAGTTATACTCCTATTGGTAATAGTTTCTGCTAAATCAACCTTCTGACTACTTTTTTACTTCCCTTTAGTGTCCTTAGATCCATGTTCTTTATCTTTACGAACATCTCCTATCTCCTTTTTCAACAACCATTGTTGCACTAAGAAAGGATCCTCTTGAGGTTGGTGTTGAAGTTGTTCGACAAGCCCTAAATGTGCATCATTTATCTTTGATATACCCTTTTCATCTTCATGTGCATTGCTCACCTTTTGGTTTGCTAAATCCTGTCGAATTGCAAATCGGTCCTCCACGTTTGTCATATATGAGGCCTTTTCAAGACAAGGGGCTTCATCGACATTCAACTTTTCTAGACCTTTTTCAGTTCACTGAGATTCAATCACAACATCCTCCCAAGAGTTTATTAGTAGATGTCAAGCTCTTAGTTGGAATATTTGGTTCATATTTTCTATCATTGCATTCTGAATTGGAGTGTTTAAAACCATTATTTACATTATTTCATTCTACAACAGGGTTATCAGAATCATTATTTTCCCTCAATTCCAAAGGGTATAAAGTCTTGAAATTGGATTCCACTATATCAGTGACATGAAAAATAACATAAAATATTATTGAAAGCACAAGGAAACTAAGCATATTATGAGTCATGTAGGAATAAATATGGATAACTCACAACATTAAGGGTCAATTTCCATAATTTCTTCAAATGCAACCTTGTTTGCAGCATCCCTTGGATTGCTTGTAGAATCTCCAGTGTAGGAAGCTCCATTAATATTCAAATTTGTTGTAAAAGTACTTGGAAAATGATAAGTTGGAGGAGGAATTTTTAGTTCTATTACAAGTCACGTAGGGATAACTATGGATAAATCACAACATTGAGGGTCAATTGCCATAATTGCTTCAAATGTAGCCTTATTTTCAACATCCCTTAGATTGCTTGTAGGATTTCTGGTGTAGGAATATCCATTGATCTTCATAGTTGCTGTAAAAGTCCTTGTAAAATAATAACTTGCAGGAGGTATGTTTTTCTTTAAAGCAAGCTTCATAAGGACAATTTTAGTTCATTTTCTTTCATGCTTTGTTTTCAACAGATATAATGAAGAATCAACCATATTCAATCAAAATCACTAGAATTACTGACAAACCCAATACTTTCCTAAACCAGAGAAAAGAAAAATTAGAAGTAACATTCACATTATATGGTTGCAAAAGTAGACTAAGATTTCCCATTGCTTTCTCATCCAACTCTTACATTTGATTTACCAGTGTCCTACAGAACTATTTTACAAAGGCCCTTGCTTCTGATACAATTTACAGGAAACCTTATACCATCACTTAAAAACTAGAAGGAAAAGGATTTTTATTTCCAACTTTGTAGGACTCTTGCATATGAATTCATTTTCATAATTCCTTGTGCTAATTTTATCACAACCTCCCATATCCCCATCTTGAATCCATTGATTCAATGCATGCTTTAGATCTTGGTAGAAGAGAAAAGACATTAAATTAAATGAAACCCTTACCTCCTTGGGAGTTGGTCTCATTACATCGTTAATCCAGCTAGTTGAATGAAACCCTTATTTACATATTAAATAGAATGGTGTCCAAAAGAGGAGCGGGTTGGTCTCATTACACCGTGAATATGGATGGATGAATGAAACACTTGTTTACAAATTAAATAGAATGGTGTCCAAAAGAGGAGTCAATGGAGTATTTGGACCACCCACTATGATGTTGTATGGAAGGGGTCACCCACCACTAAACTGTGGATGATCTTTCTTGTCTGTGATCTGGTCTAGTTGTGCCATTGTGGTCACTAGGAAGGGCCCACACTAATCTAGTGTTTGAAATAGTGTTTCTATTAGAATTTATCTTAGTACACTATTAATGAGGTTTTGTGTAGTTACATATGCACAAAGGAAAAATAGGAACTATCGAGTGAGTCACAACTGCCACCGAAAATTTTAAATCAACGGGTGAGCATAATCTAATCGTCTAATATAGGATTGAAGGGTACAGAGTGATGGCAAAAGGACAAGAGGGGATTTCTTCTCTAAGGGAATGCCTTACGACATAATTATGCATAATATTAGATAAAGAAACATATATTAATGTGTAATAATAGTAATACATGATCTTGCATATTTTTATGATATTAAGTATTCACATGGGTACAATTTATTTTATAACATATATTAATTTATATACATTTGTATTTACACATTTTCAAAATGGGTGAGAAATATTGAAGGTGTCACATGAAAACCAAGTGAAACCAACACTTATCAGGAAATTAAAAGAGGGAAATCGGCAAATCAAGGCGCCAAAATGATGAAGGAGGTCAAAATTCGAAATAGCTAGTTGTTGATGATGTTGGAAACTGCCAACATATAAAGTGTCTCCCTAATATAAAGTCCCAACTAGACCTCACATCGTTTGGAGTAGGAGCCCCATTCGGGAAACAAGCTCGACTTCCATATTCTTAGTAATATGCCTTGGCTACAATAAGAGACACAAGATAAACACATATACTTTCAAGATGAACAAGTAAGTTAGCCTTGTGATGTCTTTTGTTGCAAAGTGTATAATGCTTCTTTCACAGAAGGGAAGAGAAAGTGAGTATTTGAAAGAAAAGTAATAGTATTATCCCAGTAAAGACACACAGACATATATAAAATAATAATTACTTATCTTGTGAAATAGTTGACAAAGAAATAATGATCATGAAAACAAAAGATGCACAATCCAAAGATGCATACTAAATCCGAAAAAATAGTTCATTTTCATTAGCATGTAGAAACATAAACATACAACAAAAACAATGAAAGAATATTCTTACAACAATTCACAACATATGCATGCAAGTGTGTGGCTCCAAGAGCTTCAAATTAAGTGAAATTCCAAAGATACACTATCACAATGATACAACACTAGTTCCAATAGTGGAATGTTAAGCCACCACTTGCTCCTCAAAAGACTAATCTTCTCTCCTATGCCTAGCTTGAGAAGCCAAGGTGAAAATTCCTTTGCTTGGGTTATGAGGGTGTATTTTTAACAAATGAGGTGACTCTCCACCTCCCTTGTTGCTCTTGACCTTCTCTCATGACTCTTGAGCTCCCATGTGACTTTTTGAATTCCTATGTGACCTTTGAGATTCTACATGATTTTAGACTTTGTAGTGATTTTTCACATTCCATGTGGGACCCTTGGGCTTCCACACATTTACATTTTCTCATTTTTTTGAAAACACAATATTACATGTGACAAAATACATTAACAATATATGACTTTAGTGGTGACACTTTGAGAAGCTATGAATTGGTGACGGTGACATGAAACATAAATGCCAAGATCTCTTCCTTTTTGTTGTCTTCTCGTATTCATGATGTTGAAAATGCAACAAGATGATGGAGCTTAGTGAAAAGAAGTCGCCATCACTAAGTTGTCCCGCATGCTATTTTTGGCGCAAAGTCTATTTTTAGACATATGGATCATGGTCTATGAGTTGCATGATGTTATTTTTGGATGATTGGTCATGTTGGTAAAAATAGATGGACTTCTATTTTTAGACATGGGCGGAATCTATTTTTAGACTGCCAGTCTAAAAATAGAATAGTCCAATATTATTAGCTCTTAATAATATTTGGACTATAAACATCATCTTATCCTCTTGTAGCACTTTAGTTCGAGCTACGGATGTGGCACATGCAACTGCCAGAAGGAAATACACTTTTCCTATGGGTTACTTGAGCTATTGCATGGAGGACTTCAGTTAGAACTCAAGTGATTGAGTTCTGTGGAGTTCAATGTGGAGTTGATAGAGTTGTGTTCAGTTTGACTTAGTTGAACTAGTTGTATTTAGTCTAACTGATCAATAGACTAAGTGATGAGTGGTGTG
>APFE030687493.1:101314-147350 GCA_000404065.3 Pinus taeda
TATTAACTCATAAATCGACTAAAGAATACATCAGTTAACTCAGTGCATGGACAGTTCAGTGGAGACAAGTGTTAGAGGTGAGTGAAAGGGCAAGACAGCTGTCAGTTGTGACTATAGTTGTGCATGAGATTTTCACAATCAATGGATTGAGTATTGCCAATGAGGATTGCATGGCATATCCAAGGGAAATACGAATTTGGATCATTGATGCATCAGTATTCTCATGCAGGATTGCGCAATGGAGGCAAGCAAGCAGCGAAGGAGATTTGAACCTGTGATTGATTCAGATCTGAGCTAGTTTGTGTGTAATAGGTGGAGATAGTATTGAGTACTTGTGAGGAGTATTGTACTATGTATTGTTACATGTTCTCAATCAATATAATATACAAATAGTTGGGGGTTTTCAGCTGTATGCTTTCCCCGTGATATACTGTGTTGATATGTGTGATTGATCCCTCAATGTGCGCATGCGATTGTTTCTTTAATTCCGCAAAATTGATGATCAACGTAGAGGAGGTTATGTATTATTAATGATTTCGCAAATAGTGTATAATGAGGATAATCTCTATGAATAAGTGTCATATTATTCAAAATTTCCACACATGATAGATTTGCTTGTACTTCATCTTCCTCCAAAGGGATGGATATAGAGTATTCCATGTCATATTGATCTTTATCCATTTGTCATAGTGCATTGTTCTTCTTACAACATCTTATTGATGTTATCCTTGAGAATCATCTTGCCATGCTAAGATAATAAAACCTGCAAGTGGAGTTTACTTGTGACAAGACAACATCAACCCCAAAACCAACTAGTCTACCTTATTTCTCATGCAGCATGCTGACTGTGATGGGTTTGTGCAAAAGATTGAGGAGAGAGGCCTTCTTCAGTGCACTGCATAGGAGCGGGAGGGTTTGTAAGAGAAGGAGGAATGGGCTGAAGGAATAGGCATTGTGATTGTGCAGTGCGTAGTGAACATAGATAGTAAAGTGAGGGATTTCACATTGGGCAAGTGTAGGAGGAAAGAATCACATTCTTGGGCACTGTGATTTCTTAGTGTGTAGTTGATGAGGGAGGGAACCTAAGGATTATGTAGTTGATCATGGGAAGGGTTCAGGAATGACTTGACTGTCCACTAGAAGTGTGTAGTGCATAACACTGGGCAAGTTTGGTAAAATACCATGCATTGGGAAAGTTTAGTCAGCAAATTGGAGTGACTGAGATCTGGGATTGTGCAATGCACAACTCTAGGAGGTAGGAACTTCACCTCTTTGGCTTTAAAATACATAGTGCACAATTGGAGAAGGTTGGAGGATTAAGGATGAATTGTTTAAGTTAAGAAGACTAAGAAAACTCCAAAATTGACTAAGTGTGGAATCAATAGGAAAAGAAGGTAAAAGTGAAAGCATGAAAATAATTTAACATGATCACACACTCACAATGATCAATCACATAAAAAGGAAGCACTTAGCACCCAAAATAAATGTGCACTTACTAAAACAAAAACAAAATGACACTTACTTCCAAGTGTGACACTTAATAAATACCTTTACGACACAAGTGCCAACTGCAAAGAGAAAGTGTGCAATACCTTAATAATGAGATTAATGCATGTCCTTATGATAGAAATGATCCATTCATACACGAGAATGCATCAAAGTTTCCTCTTGAAGACATGCCATAATTGCCTTTCACAAAGAACGACACTTCCCTTAACAAAAGACAACACTTGGGATTCCCTTAGAAAGGAACATGAAAACCTATAAAATAAGTGTAGAATCATCCTAACAACTAGAAACTATAGCTCACATGATCAAAGGGAGGCACCAAAATTTGAATGTAGACCAAAATTTGGAGGGTGTTATAGCAACGAAAACACTTGATGGTTCGCTAGAAGAACCCTAGCTTCTCTATTTAGGTCTAGATTTATGCATAGAGTCAAGTCCTTCAAGAAGTATTGATTCAATGTGTGAATTACCTCATCTTCCTCAGTTATCATGGTTTTATATATATCTTATCCTATTCCTTTTCTAAGCTAAACACATTTGCAATGCTTATCACATCTCAATTATGTTGATCCAAGAGAAACATAGTATATATCCATGAGTTTAGAATGATCAGAGTTTTCATTCCATTTCTAGTGTTGCTCTGCTGCCAGCAGGGCTGTTCAGTAACCTGGTGGAGTTAATTTCAAAAAAACAAGCATTGCTTCATTTCCAGGGATTATGTTCAGTAACCCAATGAAGTTGCTTAATTCACCTCTCTGCATAGGAAGTCTTTATCTTCTTTCACCCCTTATTTATTTTCAATATGTTCATTGGCATTTTATTGGAATTTATATCGCTAGGGTGGAAGAGGGATCCAAAATTATTGAGAGAAAGATACTTTTTCCTATTGCATAGACTCTTACATACCTTTGAAATTAATATGCTCATGTTTAGTTTTCTCATTTCCCTTCTCTACTTGATTGGATCAATTACAAACCTAAGTCAAGGATCAAAAATCCTAAAATGGATATGGGAATCATGGTTTTGCTTAAAGTTTTCTATTCGAATAAATCATAATTTCCATTCAGACATCATTGACCTTTAATATATTAGACCCAAGAAAAGAAGAGGGATTAGAGGTTAACCAAGTGTTTATGGGTGTCACAAATACCTTTAAAACTATTCCTTCATTTATCAAAACTAAACATAAAACTTACACATGAGGTCTTATTTACATACACTGACCACAACAGAGTGAAAAGAAAGGACAAGACATGACATGAACAAAACAAGAATAAAACAAACAAGGAAATAAATATGTACATAGGTAGAAATGCAGCCCAGGGTTTCTACTGAAAATAACGTTTGAGATGTTGGCCATTAATGGGAAGAGAGTCAATCTTCCCATCTAAGGATTAAAGATGATAATTATGGCAGCTAGGATTTATTCAGAGAAGTAAGGGGATTTATGGGGATTTATTCAGAGAGGGCTTAGGGGTAACACTATTAGCCCATAAATCATTCACCAATGCATTATGCCAGTGCCTTTGCTCATAGTAAACATTTTTCTTTACGATGTGAATTACATTCTTATTAGTAGACTCAACTAAACCATACCCCTAAGGGTAGTAATAAGATGAGTGCTTTAAAATAATACCATTTTATAATGAAAAGTAATAAATATTTAGCGATAAAAAGTATGTTGCATTATCAAAACCAATGACATAGGAATGCCAAACTTGGTGACAATATTCTGCTTAAGAAAGTGAATGAATTCCTGCTCGTTCACTTGCTTCAGTGGAACTGCTTCAACCCACCAAGTAAAGTAATCTATGACAATTAAGATATATCGGTGTTGCTTTGATGAATGAGGAAAAATCTCACCAATAATGTCTAATCCTCATTGTTGAAAAGGCCCTTCAACAAAAATGGGTTGTAATGGGGACACTGACTTTCTGTTGTGGCCCAGTAGTATCACCTTTGTAGTTTCCACTTGTTGGCCCATCATGAAGGTCTTTCAATATCCTTTCAAAATTCTATTCCCTCTAAGCATCTGAGCAAGACACCATTATAGTGCTTCCGAAAAATCACACCATGTACAAGTTGATAAGATAAAGATTTGAGGAGAATTGCCTTCTTTTGTTTTGTCAATAGGTGTGAGGGTAAGGTGCCTTGATCTAGATACTAACGTACATCATTGTACCAAGAAATGGTTTCTTTTGCAGGGGTAGCTTGCTAAATGTTATACATTTCAATTTCTTGTTCCCATCTAGAAGAATCATCTTCTGGTGAATTGAATACTTCTACTGAAAACTGACAGAGACCGTGGCCATTTATTCTATGAACTAGTTTGAAATATAGATCATATTCTTGAAGTATTCTCATCTAGTTCGACCTCCTCTCACCCAACCCTTGTTGCACAAATAGTGATATAACTGTTGGGTGAGGTACAAAGATAATAATATGGCTTGTCAAGGGGTAAATCCTAAAGTTATTTACTGCCTTGTGAACTGCATAGGCTTTCTTATTGATAGTAGGATAATTTAATTCTAATCCTTGTAGGCTAGCAATCATAATTGATATGGGCCTCTCATTTCCTTGATTTTACTTCTAAGTAAGAACAACTATAATAGATGTGTCAGAAGAAAAAATATACAACAAGAAATATTTATTAAGATCTGGACTATGTAATGTTGGAGTATCGGCAGTTGCTTATTTAATCTCAGAAAGGAATTTTTATCCCTCTGGTCCCATTTGTAAATTTCATCCTTCTTGATCATCTAATGCAAAGATTTAATGATTTTTATATAATCATAAATAAACTTTCAAAGAAAATTAATTCCCCCCAAGAAGGACTGCATAACTTTCTTGTTCACTAGAAAGGGAATCTGAGCACTAGTGTTGACCAACTCTGAGTCCACTTTAATTCTGCTCTTAGTTATAATGTGTCCCAAGATGTTGCCCTCGGTCACTCCAAAGATGTTATTCTTTGGATTTTAAGATATACCATACTTTCGACACCACTCAAATATTTTCCTTAGATGATGAAAATGGTCAGATCTTTTCTTTAAAAATATTGTAACATCATCTAAGTACACGACCACACTTTGTCTGATAAGTCCATGGAACATGATGTCCATAGCCCATTGAAAGGCAGCACTAGCGTTTATGAGTCCAAAAGGCATCCATCGAATTGTGAATGTATCCCATTTAGTTTTGCATGTAGTATTTACCCTATCGAATTTTACTACTAGAACTTGGTTGTACCTACAAAATCCATCTAATTGTAAGAACATCTCTAACCTATATACTGTATGGAGTATTTGTTCCATAGATTACATGAGATAATTATCCTTATTTGAAGCCATATTCAAGTTTCAAAAATTAACAGATAAACGCATCTCTCTAAACTTATTTGTAATAGGAACTAAATTAGAAACCCATTTAGAATGACAAACCTAAATGATGATTTGAGCATCCAGAAACTTCCTTAGTTCTTTTTGAATCAGGGGATCGAGCGTAGGATGAAATTTTCTTAACTTCTTCTTAAATGGCTTCACCCCCTCCTTGATAAGTGTCACATGTTGGATGATTCACGTATCATAAGTTTTCAAATCATTATATGTTCACGTGAACACATCTCGATACTATTTGAAAAGATGAATAAAGGCTTTTCACTCTTAGAGATAACAATAAGTACTAAGGTTCACATACTTCAGATCTTCCTTGCTGCTCAAATTAACTTGTTCATGCAACAATGTAGAATTATGGGTTTTTTCATTGATTGGTCCCTTGAGGCGGTTTTGTAGGTCATAAATCTTCTCTAAAGACACCACACCCTTAGGCATGAGGTTCCCTTTATGTGTTGGAGTTGATTCCTGCAAAGATATTTTGTGTTCATCTTCCTCAATTGTTGCATCATTAAACACGTCCACATTAGCCATGAAATCCAATATTTGTTGGTCATCATTGAAAATGCACAAATTAGTGACATTATAAGGAAAGGATGGCCTATAAATAATCTCAACAAAAAAAAATCTCTATGTGGTGATAACCTAACAACATTGTTAGTTAATGTGTCAGCAGTTACATTGTGGATCATAGGAACAAAATTAATATTAAAATCTTGAAAGAAAGAAATAAGATGCCATAACTCTTGCTAGTAGTTTTTAACATTAGGTGACAAGCAATGAATAGTATTTTGTACCTAACGTGTAATAATCTTCAAGTCACCTATTACCCTTAGCACTTCCAGTTTGAGGTTTATTGCTTTCTTTAGTCTAAGGATGAGTGCCTCATATTCTGCAATATTATTCGTGCAGTCAAACTCCAATTTCATGAAATTAAATACTTGTGCTTTTGAGGGTCAATCATAATACAACTAGCGCCAAAATCCTCATGTGCTTTCGAACAATCAAAATATAGAGTCCAAATGTTAGCAACAATAGGGTTAGTCTCTATGCTAGTAATATTTACATCTATGTTACAAAGGTCATTAACACCAGTTGGATTGCAAGGAAGAAGTTCCAATTGTTTATATGGTGGTACAGAGGATGGTTTCACAGGACAACAACCATGATCAACTTCTAAAAACAATTTCTAAAAATTACTTGCACATAGCTAATAGACTCATTAGGTGCCTCAAGCGTCATAATTGTATGCTTCATAAAAGGCTCACTTTCCACTCAAATATGATTATTCTTTCCCTTATAAGGAAGCCACAAATGCAACCAACCAGTAGCAAAGTATCCTTACAACTTTCTAGACCAATCCCTACTTATAAGCAGTCCATAAGATTCTAGAATGTCCACAATGACGATATAAATACATTGGTGAACTCTATGATCTTAAGATAAGTGAATTATGAGAGTGTTCAATTCACCAATTATCTGCATTAGATATCTATCTAATTATATGATTCTGGTATCAATCTTTTCCCATTTAGCATTGATTTTATTTGCAAGATATAAAGGCATAACATTCACATATGCACGAGAATCAATAAGGAAATTATGGACATTATAATTGAAAATTTAAAATTTAAAAGAAAAGTGGGGCAATTAAATATATAATTTATATTAGTAGCATTAACTACCTATTCGAGGATAGTGGGAGACCTATCGAATGAGGCTTGGGAAGCAGAAATTGTCTTACTTGATGGAGTTTGAGATGCAAATGCCTAGATGATTAGATCATGTTGGCTTACCAACTTTTCTAACTCATAGATGGAAATATTTGCCAGAGATTTCTTCATATCTTCAAGAATGTTATAGTCAATGTCTTCATATTTGGAAGGGTGTGCTAAAGTGGTGGGTGGTGAAACTTTGTTCGGTACCTATTGAAGGCTCAAAAATCTCTGCCTCAACATTATAAGGGAGACCACCCGGTTGGGAACTAAAGCATCTCATTTTCCGTTTGGGATGGTGGTTCCAACTGGTTAAACTAGGTCTAGTTACCTTCTATCTATCTCTACTGGCTCAAAGTATGCATTTTTCTTACCAATAGAGAAGAGCCATCAGATCAGCCCTCTTGCTGAGCTTAGGAAAGAAAGTGATCCTTAAGCTGATCTGGGGCTTAGCCAAGCCACAACTAAAGTTTTCCTCTTTGATAAGAGGACTTCTAGAAATGTAGAATTAAATCTAAATGTGAATTAATACTAGAATGTAAACAAAAAGAAAAATATCCTAAGCCTATCTTGATTAGGAAGATGTAGATCTAACCCAACCAAGAGAAAAGTAATTAAATGTTTGTGATTTAAATATGTTCGGCTTATAATGAATATCAAGTTAACGAAGTAGTTCAATTAACTAATATTATGAATACCAAAACATATCATGTTTAGAGATCTATTAATGGTGAATAATTAATCAAGAACATTTAAGGAAGTAGTTCATAAAATGATGATGCTTATTAATTCAATAACTCGAATGATTAAACCATAATATAAGGAAATAGTTCACAAAATGTTATTGTTTGTTAAAAAAAAATTAAAAGGCTGATTTCTGAGTAAATAGTTACTCAGAAATCAAAGTTCAGCACACAAGAGCAAAGATAAATAACAACAGATAATTGAGGCAAATTACTCGCGTAGACAATAGTGCACAAACATGAATGAAAATGACACACTTCTGTCATTATAAAATGAAATCAGTATAAAAAAATTAGTATTTTAATAACAATTTATTGATATTGTTTCTCTTGCTGTGATCTTCAACAATCCTTTAGAATGCTTGAACACTGCTGCAAAAAAATCTAGCTGCAGTAGTGCAAACTCAGCTCCCCAAATACAGACCAGAATGCAAAAGAAAATTCCCAAAATTATTCCCTAGATATGAGATTTTACTCTCCTCTCACCTACAACTCTAAATTCTCATTACAATAGTGCTTTTAAGAATTCCATAATTGCATAGAAGAGAAGCCCTTTCTCTATTCTTCAAACTACTATTTATAATTACAAAAAATAATTTCAAATAAGAGAGTTGTTGAAGAATGATTCCGCTCCAACAATTTTCATTGGTCCAAATTATTTTTCTCTTACTGAAGTAATACTATTGATTAAGATCTTCTCTTCCTTATCTCTTCCATTGTTTTCCTATAAAAAACGAATCAAAATTTAATTAAAATACAAATTAAAATAAAAAATATTAAATTTGGAAAATAAAACATATTTCAATCAAAACTTAATCAAATAAATAAATAAAAGAAAATATGAGTTTTTCATTGATCCTTGTAAATATCTTATTGGTCAAGGGGAACATAGTCAAATAGATCTACACTCAACAAAGGCTATGAGCAAATTAAAATGCAAAAAAATGAAACTTAGAAAATTAATTTTGTTTACAAAGAGAGTTTGATCTTCTACTAAATTTTAGACTCTTTAATGACATAAGCTTGTCATACAACCACTTCAAAATATTCTCCATAATTTTATCTATCCAACGAGCCATTCTGGGCCTCATTTGGCCAAGTAAAACTCAACTTATGAGCTCCCAAAGTTAAGGTGTTAAAATTGCCAGGAAAAATTGTGTGGGCTAAAAATATGGTATTTTTAATTAAAAATCAAATCCTAAATAAACTATAAATTAATACTTAATCAATATTAATTTAATTGTAACTACACAATTAAATTAATTAAGTAAACTGATTATATACCATCAAACAATTTTTTAAAAATTTAAATGGATTTAAGCTAATTAAAATTAAAATTATATTATATTAAATTTATAATTAAAATATAATATTTATAATATTTAATAATATATTATAAAAACAAACTCAATATAACAAACCCTACGCGGCTTTAAGATTCGCAAGTGAATCGAAATGAATGGAAGAGGAGAGGTGGGAGGTATAAAGAGATGGACTTTAGGTTGAAAACAAATAGTTACGACATAATTTATTATCGGATATCGGAACTTAAGTAATATTGTAAGTTTCTTAAGTGCGCACAAACCCAAAACCTGATATCTGATATCCGATATCAGAATATCGGAAAAATTTTATATCGGGAAAATTTCAAATATCGAGACTCATTTGAAATATCAAGACTTTTTTTATTTATTTGGAAAATTTTATCGAGACTTTTATAAAGGAAGGGAGGAGGTGAGTTGAAATGGGGCCCACTTGGAGTGGAACTCCTCCATTATAAACTACAACCACTTTGGTAATTAAATATCCTACAAAATGAACTACAACCACTTTGTAATTTTGAGATTTCGGGTCTCGTAATGTCTTTTAAACTTAGAAATTGAAATCGATTACCGAGATCCCGAAAATGCGTAATTTTAATTGTCCTACAATTTGGTTGGAAGATTCTATAGGACCATTAGTGAAAAGTGAAAAGATTAGTAAAAATTAACTATGAATTAATAGTTAAAATGAATTACTAATTTATTTACAAAAATTAAAATAATATACATTTTGTACATTTTTTAACCTAGGCAATAAAAATTATCGAACATCGGATGAACACCATTTGCAAATTGTGTAACTAAATAAGATGAAACTAGTATCAATGGAAAGCTAGCAAAAAGTTGAACTCAATGAAGTAATCAAAATAGAAATCCGACGCAAATGAAAAAATGACAAAATTGTAGGACACAACCACCAGAAAATATTGAAAATGTGATTTAACAAAACAATTATGGAAAGGGTCCCGATTATTTGAAATAAATAAGTCGAAAATAGGGGTGTTGAGTTTTCACTACAACACTAGTGACACATTGGGAAGAACCAATTATCTTTGGTCAAAGATAATTAACTTTGATTTACCCAAAGATTAAAAATAATGGATTTCACGAAATTATCTAACTGGTAAAACATTTCCTTGTGTCCCACATAAATAGATTAAGTAATACGAGTTTGAAAAGATAAGTACTCAAAGCAGACTTGACTAAAAATCACGAATCCAAATTTTGGGAAAAAATATTTTAAAATTCCTCGTATGAGAAATAGAAGGTACATATATGATTTTTTTGATAAAAAAATATATCTATTGTTATGAATGGTCTCTGGCATCACTTCACTGCTAGTGAGCCTGAACGATTCCCCAAATAAGTTGTCTTTTATGCAATACAAGCCTAGCCCCACTGCCAGTGACCGTCCATAGCCCTGATGGGCTTACTTGTATTTCCCATGCTCCAAATCTAATCTGTTAGAGGCATGAAAAGTTTATGAAGAGTTGCAAAAACAAAGTTTTATATCAACAAAAACTAAAAACAAAATTGAAACCAAATTAAAGATCATTTTCTCCAATAAAAATAACCTCTTCTTTTAATTAGAATTAAAAGGATGAAGAAGTTGAATTTTCTGAAATCTTTTTGAACCAAAATCATCATTTATTAAATTTGAACTAAGACAAGTAGTAAAATAGAAGAAAACAATGTCACGTGTTTAAGGAATCTGAAGTAAAACAAATCCATCAGAAAAAAGAATGAAGATATGCTTCTTTATGAATTGCATCGATGATCGTTCTCTTTGTTTTTTTCCATACTGAATTGATATCAGCCCCAAATTTTGAAATTGATTCAAAATCTCAAGTAATTTAGCAATTATGTGCATGAAGAGGACTTGAATCTTTATATGATAAGTATGGTGTAATATATCAAAAATTAAAATAAAAGAGAATTCAAACATAAATTAACTGTGGTCCATTACCTTTACCTGTTCCAAATTCCTTATCAATTGTTGCATTACCATAGTGGTTTTTCAAGAGTGCCTTGAAAAACAAATGAATATGCTCACTAAAAGATGATTGAGATAATAAAATGTGCATCCAATAATGAGCCAAAGGATAAAACATAAACGAACCATAGGTGATGAAATTTCTCATTAGCCAAGTAGATTGCCAAGAAGAGTAAAAGAGGCCCATGTTCACATACTATGAATAATGTATATCCATAAAGTCACAAAGTCGTCCTGATGAATGAATGCTTGGATTTGACAAATTTATGATTAAAATACATCTAAGCTCTTGAACACCATGATAACATGAAAGTAGCACATATATACAAAGATAATCAAATGGGATTTCATGTGAGCATAGTGAAAGATCAGAATGAATTGATCAGATACCTATGAAGATACTTAACCCGATATTCTGAAGTTCTGAGTTTCCGAGAGAATCAAAGTGAAAGGTAAGAGCTCAAGTTTTCCAAAAATTCTTAATGGGGAAAACTCCGATAAATAAAGACTTTGCTTCATAAAGTTTTCGGTGACATTTGTTTTCGGAAGTTTAATTAAATTTCACCTCCGATATAAGAAGTCCTGATATTTAGAATATTAAAGGGAAGCAAGATCTTGGAACATTTTTTTCGTAACTTTTACAAAAAAAATTTATGATATTGATCATGCCCGATAACGAATTTTTTTTTAATGTATAATGTGGGAACATTGTCTTTATAATACATCAAACATTCATGTATTGGAGGTAAAATTTTCGTAAGAGTTTATAAAATAGTTATGATGACTTTCATTATGAAAATGAGATAACTTGAAGTTTTGTAAAAATGATTGCAAGAGCACTTGCATTTACCTGTAAAATAATCTTCCAAGGAAAGGAGTCCAAGATTTAATAAATATGAGAATAAATCGAGCATCAAAGATCTCGAAAACCTTTTTTAAACTCAAATCAGCTTATAAGACTTTGAGACCATAAGATTCCAATGAATAGAGTGAAATAGGGGCCATTTCCTTTGCTAAGTGTAATGGACATGATAGTGGAAGAAAAGGAAATGTGGATCTCAGAGAGGTAAATATCAGATTTTTTTTTAAATTATTCCAATATAACCCAAGAGTCTAATAAGTCGAAAATTCTAAAACTAGCATTTGCACCAAATGTTGCAAAGGAAACGCCGTAAGGCATAAATTGAGGAACGATCTACATAAGATGGAAAGATGTAGCAGAAATGAAATTCTAAAATTTCATAAACTGAAGTTGATTTAGGGTGCCTAAGACTATATTTTCTATTAATTATTGAATTAATATTGCATATAAATCTCATAAAATTCAACCAAGCAATAATTCTGATTGACTTCTTTATAAGAGGGCATTAGATGAAGCCAATGTGAGATTGGATGAGTCTCGTGTGGTTCAAAAGAGAGCACTGAAGAAATCTAAGAGTGATAAGTTTTTCACCATTGAGCTTGAGGAGGATACCATTGAGGCTGCTCACAAGAGGGATTAAGGCCTGACAGTCTGAACTTGAAGCTGTGTAGAGACAACATGTTTTTGATGTAGTTTCCTTGAAAGCTACACATCAAGAGCTTCAACAGGTCAAGAAAAACCTCTCCATTGCGATGGATTCTAAGAAAATCTTGGCTAAACAGGGCATGGATGCAATCAATGCTTCAAAGGCCAATGCTTCATCTAAGAAATCAGATGAAAATTCCGTGTCAATTGCAAAAGAAGAGTATGATTTTCTATACAAGAAAGAAAAAGAGGCTGAAGAACATCCAATTAAAAGAATAGAAAATTTCCTTTCCCAAGTGGAGCATGTTAATATCAAGGAAAAGGAAGCCCTGCAGAAGTTAAATGTGTTGAATTCAGATCTCTAGAAGAGTAGGAAAATTACAGATCAATCTTCAAGAGTGAGAAGTTGTCAACTGATGAACTTGTGCAGGACACCATTGAGGTTGCTCAGAAGAGGGATCAAGGCCGACAGTCTGAACTTGAAGCTGTGTAGAGACAACATGTTTTTGATGTGGTTTCCTTGTAATCTGCACATCAAGAGCTTCAAACAGTCAAGAAAAACCTCTCCATTGCGATGGATTCTAAGGACACCACAACTAAACAAGGCATGGATGCAGTCAATGCTTCAAAGGCCAATGTAAAAGAATCAGAGGAATTGTCTACAGAGATATTTTTTTCTGAAAGAGGATTTCGATTTGGAATATGCATTACATTCAATGGTTGAGGATGAAAAGGTTGCTATTGTTGCAAAATGGGAATCTGAAGCCAAATAAGCATCTACAATGACAAGTAAGGCTAGTGAAGAGGTTCAATTGTTGAAGAAATAATTGACCAATGTCAAGGATATTGAGTTGAAGTTGTCTGATGCACCAAAGTTGAGGTTAACATAGCCAAAGAAAATGCAACTAAATTATTAGATTCCTTTGAAGAAGTTGAAGCTCAAATCATTGCAGCAAAAGAAGATGCACAAAGTGCTAATATGGAATTTCTATTGTCAAATATCCTTTGGTTAACATAGCCAAATAAAATGAAACTAAATTAATAGATTCCCTTGAAGAAGCTGAAGCTGAGATCGTTGCAGCAAAAGAAGATGTAAAAAGTGATAATATGGAAATTTCTATTGTCAAAGATCCTCTTCTGGACAAAGAAAATGAGCTTCATCTAAGAAATCAGATGACAATTATGTGTCAATTACAAAAGAAGAGTATGATTTGCTATACAAGAAAGAACAATAGGTTGAAGAACTTGCAAGTAAAAGAATAGAAAAGGTCATTGCCCAGGTGGAGCATGCTAATATCAAGGAAAAGGAAGCTCTGCAAAAGTTAAATGTGGTGAATTCAAATCTCTAGAAGAGTAGGAAAATTACAAATGAATAGCCAAACTAGCCCTAGAAGAAGATTTGAAGAAGTCGAAGGAAGGGGTAGGGTACTAGAAGAAAGTTGTACTAGAAGAAGGTTGTTGCAGTAACGACATCTCACAATGGAGAAATGAGTGGAAAGATAGCTAAATTAACTATGTATAGCTAACATTTCACAATGGAGAAATGAGTTGAATGATAGCTAAATTAACTAAGTATAGCTGACATCTCACAATGGAGAAATGAGTGGAAAAATAGCTAAATTATGTATGTATAGGTCAATGTCAATCTAGAGTCTCATTCAACATATTGGAAGTAGGTGTAGAAGACTTGCAAGCATTATTAGATTAATTATTATTCCAAATGGAGACAAAACACCTTCAACAATAAAAAGATATAATTTAATAAAACTAAGACCAACTCAAGAAACAAAAGAAGATTGATATATTTAGCATTTCAAAATAAGGTACACAAAACCAAAATAGATAGCTACATGCATATTTAAACATTGTACATGCTTAAAAGTATATAGCAATAAATATCAATAACACTAACAGAATAAAAGACAAAATGAAGATATCATCATCACAACATGCAAAGAGTTGTAGAAATTATATAGCAATTATATCAACAACACTAACATAACAAAAGACAAAATGAAGATATCATCATCACAACATACAAAAAGTTGTAGAGAATGCACAAGGCAAGTGAATGTGTATGGAATATTGTTTACTCAACAATTTGTCCAGTTTCAAAATCAACTAAATAAAATTCAATACTAAAAAAATTCAAAAATATACATATTACAACTATTTAAATATGTCCATTAACAAAGGAGACAATTAAAATAACCATTGAAACTGTTACAAATTATATAATATAATATACAATAGAAATTGAATTTATATACAAATTTTATATTACAAATACATACAAATTTCACATTATCATTACATTTTATATTTAGAATAAAGTTAAATATTTTTTCAAAATATAAATTGTTAATTAATAATTAACCAAAAAAACAACCCCTTGAAAATCTAACTTAAATTTGTATGGAGGGAATATATCCTAAATACAAATGATGAATTATATTCAAGTAATCACCAAAAGAAATCACCTCTTCTATTTCCAAATTCACAGTTTTCCCCAAACTCTAATATAATAAATAGGATTCAATAAGGTTGTTGGAGATGTGACCTAAACCCGAGGCATCCCTATTTTCTTCTTGATTCTAGGGAAATTAATTAAACCCTCATTTAAAATAATTTAATTTAATCACTTAAATATTAATCTCATTGTTAATATTTAAATTCATTACTTCATGAAATTTAGGTATAATTTATGTATAACTATTTTATATAACGATCATAAAATGGATATTTTTACCTTTGACTATCTCCATCTCAAATGATGTACTTGTAGTCCAAATTATGATGAAACTCTGCCATAGTTCAAAATTTTCACCTATAAATTCATGGTAAACACTAACTTTCCAATATATCATGGCATTCACTTTTGTACATATTTGTAAAGATACTATCTTTAAAGAATAGTGTGATCAAAATTAACATATAATACTTTTTCCCATCTAAAATCTAGAGTGTGTGTTATATTCCAATATAATACAAACCCAAGAGTCTAATAAGTCGAAAATTCTAAAATTATGAGGAAAGATCTTGGAAAAATGAAAAGCGAAGGATTGGGATTCCTAAATTCATCAATTAGAGGCTCTGAGTCCCTTCAGAAGAAAGGAATATGACTAAACGGAAAACCATATAAACAAGTGTGATGCAATGGTTCAACTCAACTTGGCAATTATAAGATTTGAAACAAGCATAGATAAAATAATGGATAAGATCATTCACTGCAAGAGTTGTGTGTAAATTTTTCTTTGTTTGTAGTAATTCTGAACATTAAAGAGTGTAAGCATTTCATTTCAGTTGCATCAATAATAGGAATAATATTATTATTGACTCATTGCTAAATGTAAATACGTGAATTCACGTTGGTCTGCACACATCAGCATATCAGAATAAATATATCAGAGAAATCACTTTTCTCTATTTTATAAAGTTACGATATATGAAACTTATGATAAATCATATTTAAAGAAATAAAGAAGAATAGTATATCAGGGATTTAAATAGCAAGAATCCGATATGAAAGTCTCGATATAGGATTAGGACGAAAATATCAGATATCGGAAGTAAGAGGCATCAAAAATATTGAGATATCGAAAGTTTTGAGCGTGGCACACTTTATAAGTTATGATATTTGTGAAGGTCAATATGCAAAGTGACAGTTGGGGGGTCGGAAGATCTTAAAGTATTTAATTTAAAAGGAAGTGCCCAACTCAATTTCTCCTTTTAACAAAATCCCCTTTAATAATTATATTAACTATCGGGAATATTTGATTAGAGAATGATTTTATCATAACTTTCTTATGACGAACATTACAATATTATAAGGATTTGATATGAATCTTCCGATAATATATTAATTTAATATGAAAAATCTTATTGGGGTTTTTAATGAATTGAAGCAAAACTAAAGAATACCCAAATTTGGGTGAAACAACAAATACTTCCTTGAACATGTTGCAAATTATAAAGGACTAACTACTTGCTCATCTCAAGTCTCCAAAATCATGTCAATGAAGACCTACAAAAGAAACAAAATAGAAATAAGAATTAAACTATATAAAAATAAATAAAAACTAACAACAGATGAAGATGATACTGTTAATGTATACCTGGAAGAATATTGACTATAAGTTTACTTCATGAATCTTCGAGTTCTCCCATGCATTTCTCAATTTTTCATATGTTCAAGCTTCATTTATTTATTCAATCTAAAATGTTAAGTAATGAACTATTAATTGCATCTAATTCAAAATTACATTGGAGGAAAAGAGTGGTGAATATAAACCTTTTTAGAAAAACTTGTGAATAAAAAAATTGTCAAGTTGTAGCAATTCTTTGGAATTTCTTCATATATGATTAAAAAAACATTTTTAACAATGTGATGGGGTTTTTTCAAAAACAAGACAATCAAGTGCTTTCACAAGTGTGTATGATCTGATTATATAAGAACCATGATATGTTCTAATCCACTTTTCCAGAAAATGAAAGGGGATGCCAAGAAAAACTTGGGTTCATTACTTTCTTATTAAAAATATGCAATAATGAAATAAATGCAAAAAAAAATACAATATAAATTAATCTATTCATATTGTTAACTCAAGGAAAATAAACATGACTAGGTATAGTCATACTTCCAATACAACCATTTTTTCATTTTAACTCTTATATGAATGTGCAGGTCAAACATTAGTAACAAGAATATAGTTAAATGAACAAAAATAAATTTGAATATAGTATGCACACTAATTGCTAATATATTTACAAGAAGAAACTTATTTACAATCACCTTTTCTTGAAATGTCCTGTCCAACAGAATTTCAATTAAATCATAGAAATCTAAATAAATTTCCATTAGTGATTGGGAGAGGTTCAAAAGAGGGGATAACAAGTCAAATTGTGGAAATGAAATTTTAGATACAATGGTCTTCATGTGAGTGTTATGTACATAGTTAAATTATTAACAATCTTCTGTGTAGGAAAACTTTCCAAATGTCTTTCAAATGGGTCAATGAAAAATGAATGGAAATATGATAGTTTCAACGCAATACCATTAATTGAATTAGATTGATGGTTATATTGCGAAGATATACTTTCTTGTTGGCATTGATTTTGAGAGGAAATAAGAAAGTGATAAGAGATGAACATCAATTGGAAGAGTAATTGCTTTTGATGTTCATGATTATGAATTGAAACTTCATTTTCCCATTCAAGCAATGCATCAATTGAGTGTTCAATATTGAATTTCTCAATATGTCAACATAACATATCTAAAACTTGAAAAATGAAAACAAAAAATAAATCTAAAATTAAATAAAATAAGTGAAGGAAAAATAACAAAATCAAATCACAATTTACAGTAGTATTGCAGTTATTGTTACAACACAATTGAAGTTGGCTTGAAGTAATTTCCTTTTCACAATAATTGGCCAGAATAATGCAATTAGAATGATAGCCAACACCAACCGGTGAATTAGAGAGAGGATCACGAATACAGATATGAATAAGAGCATGATGCATTGGGATGGTTTCCTAAATGCTGAAATCATGAGTATAATTAAATGTTTGAAAATGAGAACCAATTGGAACAATTTATGTACTAAGTTTGTTTTCATTTTCAATTATAAACTGATTTGGAACTTGAGGATTTAATAAGGAAGGAGACAAATCAACCTTCTCAATGTTAAGGAAGTCATCATAAATGATTTCAGGACATTCACTAGTATTCTCTTTATTCTTATCTAATGTATCAAAAAAAGAAGGAATATGGAACATATGTTCATTAATGTCAGAAGAATGATCAATATTTGTTTCTTTATCTTGATAAAGACTAATAGGAAATTCATTTATATGAGTCTCTTTGTTTTCTGGAATAACATTGAAGCAAAGAGGGATAAATTTCTATCAGCAAAAATATCAAGATAGAGTTGAAAATTTGAATCAGAAGTAATGAATTTAAAACTCTCTATTTGCAAATTCTTGTAAATTCTTTCCATTGCAAATTTCAGATTCGAGACCATTTACTTGGCTAATTGTGCTTTCTTGAAGAAAATTCTTTGGCTTCCCTGAATTTTGTAATTGATCAGCATGAAATAATTCATACACTTCTTCAGCCGATTGCATATTATTGGAAACCTCAATTTTTGCTTGTACTTGTTGATTTATAATCTCATTTCTGAATTTAATTCATAGTGATTTTCAGATTTCATGGCAGATGGTCTCAATTTTATTACTGATTTCTTCTTGTGGTTGTTTATCAAATTCTTGCAAGCTTTGTGATAATGGTTCATTAGAATTATTATCATTAACACTGTAAGATGTGTGTACTAGATTGAAGAATTTATCATACATGACTGAGGCCACTTCATCATGATTAATATGCATCTCTAAATCAGAGTTTTTTGTAGAAATTCTTACTGTAGATTAAACTAATTATGCAATGTACTAAAGCAAAATACTTAATCTACTTCTACAATCAAACTTGTGAAAGCTTAATCGATTTTTTTGAGCAAGATCAAATCGAACACATATAACAGAGAAGAAGATTCAATCACACATGAAACATAGAAGAATACTCTAGGAAAAGCCTCAGCTAAAAACCTTGCTATCTGTATTACCATACAAGTGGAAATATCTTAGGATTACACAAATCTTTAGCTCTCACAACTATCTAGCTCTTAGTACAATCCCTCTCTGCTGCTCATAAACAGAATAGACAACACATATGTGTTCTCCTTTTTCCTCTAAGCTTCCTATTTCCTTGTGTTTTTTCTCCTGGGTGATCCAGCTGTAACCTGTGTGATTCTCACCTCACACACTACTCTGACCTCTATAGAAACCGCACAATCCTCAAGGACTAAATTCCTTCCGCATGCAAGAGATATTCTCATAGGAATATTCTAGCAACTGATAGTACACTGTCCCTGCCTTTAATCTCAACTGGGTCTTTGTTTAAACTGACATGCATGAGTTATTTATGAGAGAATATTCAGTTATCTGGAGAGCATTAGTTGCATGCATGCATGCATTAACTGACTGAACTCACAATTAGTTCCTCCAACTATTTGGAACTAATTTAACTGGACTTAACTCGATTAACTGAGCTAACTAATTACAACTCAAATACAACTCATCCTTATCTCCTTAATTAAGGGCTAACTTCCTCAATCAAAGGGATAATTGTTGCATTTCTTCACAAAGACTTCATGTTTGAATTTCACCAACTAATTAACTCAAGATGAATTAATTAATTATTTTTCAAACAGTTGGTGAGACTAAATTTCAATTTTAATTCAAGGACAAATTAAAATTGGAATATATCCTGAAATGCTATTTATAGAAATGCTATTTTCAGCATTTCTATTTTTAGCATTTCTTGTTGCTCTTTTCAACATTTTTGATAATATTACTAGAAGTTGAAGGAGATTCATCAAAGCTTGCAATTGTTACATACGGATTTGAAATTTGAAGGAGAGAAAAAATATACTTAAACCAATCGATCAGTTCAATTTCTGAAGGTTTATCTTCAGCTTTGAATCTTAAGAAAATTAATTGAAATCTAACAATAAAATCTATAAGAGATTCATTTTCAAATCTTCGTAAATATTCAAATTGACCACATACTTGTTCATACTCATAACCGTCAAATTTATAAAGGAAAAGTGTGATAAATTGATCCCAACTGTGAATATAGGCAACTGGAAAATATTGACACCAGTTTCTGGCTTTTCTTGAGAATGTAAGAGTTAAAATCCTGCATAGAATACCTTCATCAATATCATAAAAAGTAGAATTTGAAATTTTTTGAATAAACTATAAGGCATGATCAAATGTAGAAACATTCTTCTTACCATTAAACTTTACCTTTGACAAGTGTCTTACTATTTATGGTGGAGCATTGGCATATGCGCATCAAGAGATACAACTCCAAATGGGGAGTTTGAGAGGAGCCATTGTGATTAAAATAAAACTTTAAAATAAAAAAAATCTAAAAGACAACAAGTCTTTAGGCCATCCTTCTAGCACCAAACATGTTGAAGGCTCAAAAATATTTGTCTCAACATTATAAGGGAGACCGTCTGGTCAGGAACTTAAAATAACTCATTTTCTGTTTGGGATGGTGGTTCCAACTAGTTAAACTAGGTCCAATTACCTTTTCTCTATCTCCACTGGCTCAAAGTATCTCTTTTTCTTACCAGCAGGGAAGAACCATCAGATCAGCCCTCTCGCTGAGCGTAGGCAAGAAAGTGATCCTTAAGTTGATCTAGGGCTCAACCAAGCCACAACTAAAGTTTGCCTCGTTGATAAGAGGAATATTAGAAATGTAGAATTAAATCTAAATGTGAATTAATCCTAGAATGCAAGAAAAAGGGAAAAGATTCTAAGCCTATCTCAATTAGGAAGATGTAGATCCAACCCAACCGAGATCAAAGTAATTAAATGGTTGGATTTAAATATGTCTAGTTTATAATGAATATCAAGCTAACGAAGTAGTTCAATTAACTGATATTATGAATACCAAAACATATCTTGTTTAGAAATTTATTAATGGTAAATAATTAATCAACAACATTTAAGGGAGGAGTTCATAAAATGATGATGATTAATTATTCAGTAACTCGAATGATTAAACCATAGTATAAAGAAATAGTTCACAAAATATTATTTTTTGTTAAATTAGAATTAAAAGGTTGATTTATGAGTAAATAGTTACTAAGAAATTGGAGTTCAACACACAAGAGCAGAGACAAATAACAATAGATAATTGAGGCAAATTACTCACATAGACAATAGTGCACAAACATGAATGAAAATGACACACTTCTGCCATTATAAAATGAAATCAGTAAAAAAAAAAAAAAAAAATTGTATTTTATCATCTTCAACAATCATTTATAATGCTTGAACTCTGCTACAAAAAAGCGAGTTGCATTAGTGCAAACTTAGCTCCCCAAACATAGTCCAGAATGAAAAAGAAAATTCCTAAAATTATCCCCTAGATCTGAGATTTTACTCTCCTCTCAGCTACAACTCCAAATCCCCATTACAATAGTGTTTTTAAGAATTTCATAATTGCAAAATAGAGAAGCCCTTTCTCTATTCTTCAAATACTATTTATAATTACAAAAAATAATTCTAAATAAGAAAGTTGTTGAAGAATGATTATGCTCCAACAATTTTCATTGGTCCAAACAACATAAACTTTGAAACGAGAACTATAAACTTAAAATGAGAATTCTAGCTAAAAAACATAAAAAACAGCCTAGAAACAAAAAATGTTGATTCCGAAACATTGAAATGCTAGAAAGCATTACAATTTTGACAATTTTTCAATCATGATATCATGGAAAAATTTTATGACTAAAAACACATTAAAAATGAACACCTGAATGAAAGAGTCATTATACCAAGAGTAGTTTCTTTTTTAAATGTTAAAAATATGACGACTTTAAAATTTTGTCCTAAAACAACTTAACACATTGCAAAAAAAGTTTAAAAGTCAACCATCAAATTGACACAGTGTAGGCAAACTCGACCCACTGTAATGAAAACTGAAATATCAACCATGAAATTGACACATTGTGAAGGCAAACTCGATCCTTTACAGCAAAAACTTTAAAAGCGACAGTCAAATTGACACAAAATGAGATCGGGTCACTAATTGAAGATTGACATAGACCCTGCAGGAAAAATAAAATAAATAAATAAATAAAAAGGAAAAATACAAAAGAAAAGAAAAAATTAAAAACACTGAAAAAAAAAAACATAAAAAAGTTAAAAAAAAAATAATATAAGTAAATAAATATATAGGCTAAAACATAAAAAATAAAATAAACATGACAAGAAAAAAGAAACAAAATAGAAAACAATGAGAAACATAAAAGTTAAAATAAAAAAAAAAAAAAAAAACTAATAACAAATATTATTAGAACAAGAACAAAAATTGAAAAAATATGGCAAAAAAAAATGGACAAAAAAGCACAAAAAAAAAAAATCCAAAAAATAAAAAAAATAAAAAAAATCAAACATAAAAATGTCCGAAAATAAAATTTACATAAAAAAAATAAAAGGAAAAAAGATATTTAAAAACACTATTAAAAAAAAGATACAAAAAATCATTTAAAAAACAACACTAATAATAATAATAATAATAATAATTAACAAAAAAAATTAAAACATTTAAATAATAAACAAAAAATCAAAAAAAATTAAAAACCAGTAAAATATAATAAAAACATTAAAAACAACACAAATTATTAATCTATATATATATATATATATATATATATTATATATATTATATATTATATATTATAGACCATAATTTATGTAAAAAAAAATGGAAAACATTAAAATTAAAATCACACTTATAAAAACAAACTAATGACAAGACTTTATTAAAAAAAAATCGAAGGCCTTGAGCTTGGTAGGTCGATTCTTGAAATTGTCCTACTAAGCCCATGGTCGGCTCGACCGCCCTAGGCCTGCTTGGCGGATTCCTGGTCACCATTTACTTGGTAGGCCAATTCCGAGAACCACCCTGCCAAAGGGCCTTCGATTTTTAATCCTTTATTTTTTTTTCTAAAGTCTTTTTAATAAAAAAAAAATTTAAGTATATTTTTAATTTTAATGTTTTAAGGTTTTTTTATTAATTATGGGCTTTTTTTCCAATTGGAAATTTTTTTTATTATAATTTTTTTATGTTTTTTAAGTTAATTAAAATTTTATTTATTTTTAAATATTTAAAATTATTTTTTGTTTAATCTTCTAGTTTTTTATAGGTTTGTTTCCATTTATCATATATATATATACGATATATATATAATTGTTATTTTAATTTATTGTTCATTTTATAGTGTTTTAAAATTTTTTAATTTTTTATCTTTACAATATTTTGTTTTTTTGCGTTTTTTTTTTTTGCATTTTTTATTGTTTTTTTTTCTCTTATATATATATATATATATATATATATAAATATATCATGCCTTTTTAGAAGTAATAACATTTGAAAAGAAAATAAAACAACTAGAAAATTTGTTAAGTAATCATCCTTTAAAAAAAAATTGTCTGCATAATTAGGACATAAAAAATTTTAAAGTGAAAAAAAATGTTTTTAGAAAAAATGTTGATGATTTTCAAAATCCGCATGAAAATCCTCAACATTTAAAAAAAAAAATATCAACACTTAATACATTAGAAAATTTAAAGTGTTAAAAATAAGCCTTCTGAAAAAAAGGGTTGATGTTGCATCAACGTGTTTTAAAATCAGCATGAAAATCACTAACATTCAAAAACAAATATTTATATTTGATACATAGAAAAATTTAAAGTGTAAAAACTATGCTAAAAAAAAGTGTATTTTGAATGAGTGCTTTTCAAAACCGGATGATTTTTTTGCTACCTCAAAAAAATGGGTAATCGTATCAGTTCCCGTTTCAAAGTTTACTATGTTTCCAAAATATTTTTTCCTCTTGCTAGAGTAATACCATTGATTGAAATCTTCTCTTCCTCATCTCTTCCACTATTCTCCTATCAAAAACCAAAATTTAATTAAAATGCAAATTTAAATTTAAAAAAAAATACCAAATCTACAAAATAAAACATCTTCCAATCAAAACTTAACTAAATAAATAAATAAAATGAAATCTGAGCTTTTCATTGATCCTTGTAAAGTTATTGGTCAAAGAGAACATAGTCGAATAGATCTGCACTTAGCAGAGGCTATGAACGAATTAAAATGTAAAAAATGAAACTCAAAAAATTAATTTTGTTTACAAATTCAGAGCTAGATATTATGTTAAATTTTAGACTTGTTAAATGAATGAATCTAGTAATGCAACCACTTCACAAATATTCTCCATGGTTTTATCTATCCAACAAGCCATCTTGGGCCTCATTTGTCCAAGTAAAATTCAACTTATGAGCTCCCAAAGTTGAAGTGTCAAAACTAACATAATTCTGGAAAAAATATTGTCTGGGCTAAAAATAGAGATTAATTAAATTAATTAATTACAAACTGATTATATGCCATCAAAACATATTTTAATTAAAAATTGAAATGGATTAAAGTTAATTAAAATTAAAATTATAATTTAAATTATAATTTAAAATATAATATGTTTATACATATTATATAATATTATATTATAGAAACAAACTCAATATAACAAACCCATTGCGCTTTAAGATTTAAAGTGAACACAAATGAATGGAGGAGGAGGAGAGGCGAAGGGTATAAGGAGATCGACCTTAGCTTAAAAACAAATAGCTGTGACATAATTTATTATCGGATATCAGAACATAAGTAATATCGTAAGTAAGTGTGCACAAACTCAAAATTTGATATCCGATATCCGACATTGGAATATCGGAAATAAATAAATAAATAAATAAATAATAAAATAAATTATATCGGGAAAATTTCAAATATCAGAACTCATTTGAAATACTGGGACTTCTTTGAAATATTGGGAAAATTTTATCGGAACTTTATAAAGGAAGGGAGGAGGTGAGGTGAAGTGGGACCCATTTGGAGTGGAACTCTTCCATTATAAACTACAACCACTTTGGTAATTAAAAATCCTACAAAATCAACAACAACCACTTTGTAATTTTGAGATTTCGGGTCTCGTAATTTCTTTTAAAATTAGAAATTAGAATCGATTTCCGAGATCCTGAAAACACATAGTTTTAATTTTTCTACAATTTGGTTGGGCTATTTTGTAGGACCGTTAGTGAAAAATGAAAATATTAGTAAAAATTAACTGGGCATTAATATTTACAATGAATAACTAATTTATTTACAAAACTTAAAATACATTTTGTACATTTTTTAACCTAGGCGGTTAAAATTATCAAACTTTGGATGAGCACCATTTGCAAAATGTGTAACCAAATGAGATGAAACAAGTACCAATGGAAAGCTAGCGAAAATTCAAACACAATTCAATAGTCAAAATATAAATCCATCACAAATGAAAAAATGGCAAAATTGTAGGACACTTAACCAACATAAAATATTAAAAAGGTGATTTAGCCAAAAAAAATAATGGAAATGGTCCCCATTATTTGAAATAAATAAGTCAAAAATGGGGGTGTTGAGTTTTCACTACAATGCTACCTCAGGAGTGAAAGACATGTTCTTATTATTTTCAGAAGTACTATTTTGAAGTTAATCATTCCTGGACTTAGTCTGAGTGCCCTAAGCAGGATTACTAAGAGGTAATATTTTTCTCAACAATTGCTTCCTTACATGGTTCTCAGGCACTAGTCCTTTCCTCCTCAAGTTATATTTCTTATTAGGTTTTTGAGAAAGAGATTCACTCATTGGGGGCTCACTAGCACCTTGTCTATCATTTTTCAAGGAAGAATCAAATGTTAAGGCTTGATCATCAGTCTCTTGAGTCTACTCTGAATACTATTTTCCTGACAAAATTTCTATAACATTATAAACCACAACATTCATGTTTTGTTTCCATTGAGGGCATGTTTTCTCAGAATGCACTTCTTTATGAAAGGAACAATAGTTATCCATAGCAAAATTCTCAACATTGACTGCAACATTGAGCTTTGTGTAGCCTTGGCCAGTTGGTTGAGGTTCCTCTTAAGAAACTACTTAAATGAATTATTATTAGTAGAAGCCTCATTTGACTTCCTTTTGATTTTATTAGTTAACAAATTCAAGGATTTAGTCAAGTTGTCCATATCAAAATGATCTTTCTCTTTAGTCTTAGCAGAAGAGGCTTGAGACTTCTTATTAGTGTCTTTGGAATCTTTTTAATCTTCCAGATCAACAATGACACCAATATACCTTAAGTCATTTTCAACAACAATTGCTTCTACAAAGTTAAGAGCCAAAGTTTCCTTCACACCTTTTTAACAAAGACATAAATGTTATTGGACAATGCAGTAGTATAGTAATCCTTAGTGATTGAATCATGAGGTTTCACATCAGTGGGGAATTTGTTCAAAATACATGTAAATCTATGATTAAAATTCTTAACCATTTATTTATCCCCCATATTATGTTTTTGTGTTCTTTAAGTAACATGGCAGGAGTTTTATCATCAACAAACTTTTCTAAGAATAATTGTTTAAACTCCCTCCAATTATGAATTGAATTTGGTGGAAGGCTATGGTACCAAACTAATTCTCTTCCTTCTAGAATATATAGAAATAATCTACAAGAAATATCATCAAAATTTACCTCTAACATCCATAGATGCAAGTAGAAGTCATCAATGCGATCTTCAACCTTCACTTTCTTATCTGGATCATATTTTATAAGTAGTTTTTATGGGTGCTTTGGTAATCGATGATGGTTTCCGGGAAAAGAAAGAGGCCCTTGGGCCATCCAATCCAATTGGTCATCAGCCATGTCTTCATTTTCCTCCTATTATTCACTCTCTAATTTTGAAGACTCTTCTCCTTCACCATTCAGATTGTCATTGTTATCTAGTTTTTCATTATCCCTCTGTTGTTCCTCATCAGAGAATTGAAAATCCTCCTCATCTCCCTCTATATTTTCACCAATAAGTGGTGGAAGATCCCTCGATGAAGATATTCTTCACGTGAGACAACTAAATATTCAAGGGTTTCAGTAACCAATTCTTCCACTGAAGAAACCAACACACCATAGTGGGTTGTCTCTTTTTTTTATTACTTATGAGGAAGAATGGATGTGACAAGAAGTAATCCAAGAGCTCTATCAAATTGACAAGTAATGGGCCAGAGTTTCTAGAGTTTCTCATAAGTGACTTCGAAAGCATGTTACCAACCTTGGTGAGATGACTCTCCTTTCTCAAATACATGAGTTGGAGTTGGGCTCAAACAATTGCTACCTTGAATAGAAGGTTCTTTATGTGAATGTGGTGAATTATTAGCCATAAAAATGCTTCTATCCTTCTAAAGCCAGAATGTTGATAGTGTTGGAAACCGCCAACATACAGGGGGTCTCCCTGATATGAAGTCCCAACTAGACCTCACACCATTTGGAGTAGTAGCCTCATCCGGGAATAGGCATGACTGCCATATTCTTAGTGATATGCCTTGGTTGCAATAAATGACACAAGAGAAACACATATAATTTCAAGATGAACAAGTAAGTTATCCTTATGATGTATTTAGTTACAAAGTGTATAATGGTTCTTTCATGGAATGGAAGAGAAAGTGAGTCTTTACAAGAAAAGTAATAGTACTATCCTAGTAAAGGTACATGGATATATCTAAAAGAATTGTTATTTATTTTGTGAAATAGTTCATAAAGAAATAATTATCATGAAAACAAAAAACACACAATCCAAATATGCATACTAAAGCCAACAAAATAGTCCATTTTCATTAGCATGTAAAAACATAAACATACACTAGAAACAATGAAAGAATAGTCTTACAAGCATTCACGATATATGCATGATAGTAAATTGGCTCCAAGAGCTTCAAATTAAGTGAAAGTCTCAAGATACACCATCGCAATGATACAACATTAGTTCCAATAGTGGAACATTAAGCCACCACTTGTTCCTCAAAAGACTAATCTTATCTCCTATGCCTAGCTTGAGAAGGCAAGGTGAAAAATCATTTGCTTGACCTATGAGGGTGTATTTATAACAAATGAGGTGACACTCTGCCTCCCTTGTGCCTCTTGACCTTCCCTCATGACTCTTGACCTTCCCTCATGAGTCTTGACCTTCCATGTGACTGTTCTAATTCCTATGTGAGCTTTGAGCTTCTACATGACCTTAGAAATTTGTAACGACCTTTCACATTCAATATGGGACCCTTGGGCTTCCACACATTTACATTTTCTCATTTTTTCAAAAATACAGTATTACATGTGGCAAAGTCTACAAGTTTTATTTAGCACAAGAGTGTTTCTGGGCAAAAATCCCAACCCTTACTTCAGTGGACTTCGAGTGAGAGACCAAACTCTAAGACCAAGGAGGGAGTCCCATTTACTCTGGTTCATACAAGTAATAGGGAGTGTGAGTTTCTGAGGAGGTTCAGCAACAATAGCAGTGGGAGTGCACAATTCTTAGAGGAGGCAGACTTGGAGGTTAAGGAGAGAAGTGAGTTTGGGGCTGAAACTTCAGGAGGAGTTCAGAGAAGTATTTTGGTGGAGATTGCAACTATTTTGGGGGATTTTTCCAGCAGGATTTACAGGTGGGTTGAATTAATTAGCAACAAAGCCATTGAAGGAAAATAGGTCTGAAATTATAAGGTCAACCATTGGCCAATTCCTTTGTGGGTATTCTGGGTATTTGTTAGAGAGCTTGGGTTTAATTTCCCAGAATTTTCTGAGCACTAGAGGAGGCCCTAGCTTCCATTCTACATAGCTAGTAGCTCATTTTTTTGGTATTTCAATGTAGCTCCAAGGAGAACTATCTACCACACTTGGAGGAGATCTCACACTCATCACTAGGGCTTAGCTATCTTGCCTTGGGAAAGCCTAGGTGAATACTTTCCAAGCACATATTGTACTTCATGATTTATCAAAAAAATGGCTCGGCAGCATAGTTTTTGTCTCTAAATTGGTGTTCTGATGTTTGAGTAATTTTCTGTGGGTTTATGTCTATGCATGCTTTGATTATTTACTGTAAAATTTCCTTAGGGATATTACACCTATTTTCTATTGGTGGAAAAAATCAAAATCCCTCTAAAGGCATGGGATGACATGTAAACATAGCCTTGATAGGGACATCTCTTAAACTCAGTTTACTTGACTGCTTTTATCCCAAGAAGACAAAATAAAGAGGAGATAGAACCATGAGAAAATATGCTAATCTCAATTGAGACCGTCTAGTAAATGGAGGAGCAGGTCTAAAATATCCTTAAGAGACAAGATGACATAAAAGGTCAAATGTTTACTAGAGTCATTGACTTCCTTAGTTTCTTAATCACAGATTCCTTTTCAAGTGAACTCGTTTTGTATTATTTTTGAAAAGATATTGTCTTTGGATAATAGTTGAAAAATTCTACTTGATTCTTCAATTGATAGAAACTGAAATAAATATTTTATCATGGTAACAAATTTCAACAAAACAAGAATTTCCTTAACGTCAAAATTTAGATTTCTTTTGATAGAGGTATAAAAATAGACCCAGTAGTAAAACCAATGTCAAAGGAGAGAAAATTGAAAACATAAAAATAGGCTGAGAACCAGTGAACATCAAATAATATTAAATTATAAGTTAATAATAATAAAAAGGATCAAACTTTGAGGGATTGAAAATTTTAAATATTTCCCAATTTGGTCTTTTAATAGTATTCTTGTGTAAAAAATGAATTTAATTCAACATTGTATGCGATGTTTCATAGAATTGGCCATGTTATTAAAATGCTTAAGAAATCAAAATGCTCAATCAAAACAAATCTAAATCAAATGAGCAGTCATGATACTAATAAGAGCCATAACAATTCCATAAAAGAAAATTTTATGAGCAATCAAAAGTAAATTAATTCACTTTAAACATTCTCCTTCCAAGATCTTTATGATTCTACCAAGTATCAAAACATAATGAACAAGAATAGAAAAAGTGAAAGAAATAAAATCAACAAAATTTTCATGGTTGTGTCACAATGATTGCATTATTACAACAAGAAAAAGTAAAAATCAAATGCAAACCAATCTAATTCTAAACCTAGCCTAAACTAATCAATGGTCACAACACTAGGAGTAGTCATATTTCCAATGTAACCACCAAAGTAACTCCAATCCTACAAAAATAAGGAAGTTTTCAATTAGTAAAGTGGACTCGAGTGTTAGGAAATTAATAGTAAACAATTCATGCTTACCTTGAAGATCTTGATTTAAGAACAAAGTAAGTATGACTTTACCATTTTCGTATATAAAAAAAAAAAATATTAATCCTCAAACCATTTCATAATCCTGTCATAAGGCTTATGATGTAAATTATTACTTGGATAGGTTAATTTTGTTAATGAAAATTGTATCTTTTGAGGACTCAGTGAGGAAATGAGATAACTGGTTGGAGCCTTCCCATTGGTTAAATCAATTAATTCAAGATGTGATGACGAGGCATGAATATTAGATCCAATCAATGGATGATTTAGGAATGCGGGATTTTCAAATTCAATAAGGAAGGGTGTATAGTTAGGAATTAATGAAATAAATTCATCATATGACACACATCTCTTTGTTGTGAATGATTGAAGAAAAGGAGGATCATGTTCTACTTCATAAATATCATGTTCAATAGTTACATCACCTAAACTTATCATATCTAAAGAATCTGATTGTGATGACACCATGTGATTCAGGTAGATAAAGGTTGATGTGCATCAATATCTGAGAAAATATTTGGATATGAAAAGTAAAAGGAATTGGAGACAAGGAAACGAAAAAATTCTCGAGTTGTCACAATTATGGTCAACGATAATTTCAAGAGATCCTCTTCGCTTTCCTCATTGTTTTCATTATTCGTAGTGATGAATCATCAAACATTAAGTGATCATCAAGATTTTCCTCTTGCATGTTCGACAAGTTGAAAGATTCATAAGCATCTAATCTTTCTTGAAAATGAGGTGTAATTTTTTGACTAAGATTTTTAGTTTCCTTTTTGAAAGGAGGTTAAATATCCCTAACTTTGTTTATTAAAACATTAGAACCATCAAATATTAATATCAATATGTTCTTTAACAATTAATTCTAAGAACGAATTAAAGTGAGAGTTAACCAAAGATACATCTTGATCAACAATTGAACCATCTTCCACTTTGTCCCTAGTAGAAGATTGCTCTAAAGAGAGACTAGTGTGTTTATAAATAGGGTTGTGCTCAATTGATTCTACCCCTTGTTCATTTTCAATGAAACTTTGAGAATGTATATTTTCTAAAGGATCCATCTCATTTGGTAAAGAAGATTCATGATGTAATTTGGTGTAACAATATTTATCTAATCTTCCAAATGCAATTGGATCAAGATCAATGAAAGGGGAAAAGCATCAGAAATGATATCTAACATAAGAGACAAATCATTAAGACAAAATTTAAAAAGAACATGATTATTTTTTGTTGAAACCCTCTCTAAAAATGAATAATCCTTAATTAATAAAACCCATAATTTCTTACATATCTTATTTTGACCATAGGTTTTAAAAGCATCTAGAAATTCTTCTACGAATTGAAACCAATTCAAAATAGAATGTGGTGATAAGCTTTTTTACTAGTCTTTAATTCTTCCCCTAAATGTGAAAGAAAATAACATGAATAAAAAAATTTAAATTAATAATATTATACTTGATGTATTTGCACCAAAATTTATCAATATGTTTCATTTCATATATACTCCCTTCATCGTTGAATTGGAGTTCTGACAAGAGATGATCAGTGTCATGAGGAATATATCATAATGAGAAAATGAAAGCATCCTCACATACAATGATCTAGGAAGAAGTCATCGATTGGATACATAAATAAATAAAATGACTACAAATAGGTTACCTTGTCCTCTAACCTTCCTTCTAGTGTGTGGTGAAATGACACATAAAAGAAGGATTAAAGATTTGAAAAAATTAGAGACTGTGGGATAAATGATATAATCAATTAATTTACTATGTGCCCTCCTTCTAGCGCCATTTTTTTTGATATAGGAATTTTACCTTTGTCAAGAAAGGGGATGTGACTAGGATCAAGGCTCTTTAGATAGCCCATGTCATTTGGGATGGTCACTCCTGGTAGGTTTAAAGGGTTTGTTGGCCTTTGGATCTTTTCCTCCTCTTACGAAAAAAGAACCATGGAAATCCTAAAGTATCTAATTTTTATATATACATGAAAACTAAATTACTATGTTATATTAATGTGCCTAATCTACCATTTACCTAATATAATATGGTGCAAGCAAAAGGCACCAGAAGATGATGAAGATGATGAAAAATGAATTTTATCTACTTCATGCAATGTTGAATGTTTAAGATGCAAACTAAACACTAGATCTAAATTATAAATGCAATTATAATTTAGAATGTCGATTATTCTTGATGAGATATATTAAAATACGGAAAACTACAGTAGTGCAAGCCTCTAATATTTTAAATAAATGTGGAGTATTCTAAAGTTGTTTTCAAATTTCACATCAAGAATAACTCCAAACACAAATAGCTGAATTAATCGATTGAAATAATTCAAATCCAAAAAATATTGCAATGTATGCAAATTACAATGTATGCAAATCCAAATTACCATCGCTCACAACAAACCTGATCAAGGAAACCTCCAAAATTATCAGTAAAACCCAAACAAATATATATGTAAAATGAATAAAAGAGTGACTACAATAATAACAGAAAAACAATTTGAATCCTCATGCTCACAGCTTCGATAATTCTTGTCATGCTAGATTCCTTTACTTGAACTAAAATGAAACCCTGCGCACCCTGAGGTTTGGTGAATAGGTTGTTTTTCATGTTGTCTTCCTTGTAAATTCCCAAATAATCAAACAATTAGACTTAAAGATCTAATTTATCGAGCTAGTGCATACCAACTGCGTTTTCAATTTTCATGTTTAGTAGACTAGAATAACCAAACAGAAATTGATCTCATGATTTACTGTAATACGGTGGTGATCTCAAAGTTGTCCTCTCGACAATAATGGTGATCATTTTTCTTATGATGTGGCGTTGCCATAAGTTGCTATCTTGGATCTCACAATTTACATGCTGGTTTGCTTTGTCCTAGTGTGCAACTGCATTGTTTGAATTAAGTGGCAATTATCATTAATTTTGTTGGAATGTAGCATTCCTTACATTCAAACTAGTTGAAACCATACTTACCAAGTTTGAATTCTAATTCAAACTAGTTGAAACCATACTTACCAAGTTTGAATTCTAATTTCGGTAAAAAATTTGGTTACTTAAAATTTAATACTGGAAAAATTTGGCAGTATAGTATACTTTTTATTCAAATATTTTAAATAATTTAAATATACAATTATAACATTGAAAACAACAAAAACTCTTTTAAAATTGTTTCAATTATAAATATTGTAGATAAAATTATATATTGAACCAGTTAACTTAGTTTTATATTTAAAATAGTAAGTTTTAGGAATTTTTGTATTGATTCATTCACCCACTTGCACCACAAATTGTGACATTTAATATAGAGTGAACTTTCAAGAAATAATATATTACAATGAACCACATAAATTCCACATTATTAAGTATTTTATGTTCATAATGAAATGGTATATTAAGTGTGTGTAAACAGTGTTTAAAAATATATGCTTATATTATCAATTGCTAATTATTTATTTTTCAAACCAAACTCACCTCTAATTTATAAGGTATAGTAACAACATCTATTATTTAGTATAATACAAAATGTTAATCTGTATAATTTAATACTTAATACTTACTCAAAATAATAAAAATGGTTAATATCTATACTTTAATACTTACTCAAAATCTTAATTAAGAAAATCCACTTTAAAAGAAAATCCATTTAATAATATAATTCACGGAGTATTTCTACTTTTTACTAATATAATTCATACAATATTTCTATTTTTAAAATATATTTGTTTAAATTTAATAAATCTACAAATTTACAAATTATATATATCATATATATTTATTATTTTACTCTATAAACACATAATTATCTAAAAACTATAGATGTTTACATGTTCATTAAAAACTTGCTAAATTTACTGTAAATTTCTATTATCATTTAGTAACTATATTCTTATGCTATTTCCTAAATCTGAAAAAGGTTTTGCACTGTAAATTGGAAACTAGAATCTCGATTAGAAATGTACAATAACATTAACTCATTAAACCACTCATTGATTGCATGTAAAAAGATTGATTGCATGTAAAAAGTTCTTTGGACGAGGCCTTTCACGAAGTTATGAAAGTGTGGACTAAGAAATAGTCTTAAGAGTATAATGTTTTCTTTTCTCAAAAGCAATGTCAGCGGTAATTCCTCGACTTTCCCATTCTCGTCAGACGCGTGGATTCTTAATCTGTGAGCATAATATTCATTGCACCGAATCGAACCCAAATTTTCGAATTAATTCGCAAATCAAATCGAACCAACGAATTTTCGAATTTTTTTCGACAGTACCACTGAATTTGGTAACTATGGTTGAAACAATGCTTTGTATCCAAAATATTTCTAATATGAACATTACCAACCATAAATTTCGATGTGATATGTGTTGGTTGGTAGAGAATGTTGTGTGACATGATTTAGTTATTATGGTTTGAGCGAACTGGTGGGACAAGTAATGTCATTGTTTATTTGAGTTTTCATACAATGCATCTTTATTTCATGCTACTAGACATGGAACTGGTACTAGTCTGGTGAATGTATTAACTCCCCTATTGGCGGATATTTGATAGTTACAGGATCAATTCACATGGCACAAGGAAAGACCTCGTTGGTTGACGTGGATGGTCACAAGAACTGTCGAAACTAACATTGGTCTATCACCACCTTTTCATTCATAACATGTGAGGATTAAGCTATCTTATTTTATTGCATAACGTAATACATATAAACTCCTATGGTTCTTCACTTATATAGACTTTACATCTTTCTTCATCCATTACTTTTGTTTTATTATTATTATTATTGATAATACATATACAATATTTGTGGTTTTTTTCATTCTTTATCCCAAGTGACCATGGTTTTGCATCTTCTGATTTCTTCACTTCCCTATCAAAAGTAGGAGGCTTTTCTTTCCACAACTCATCTAGAAAGTACCCCCTCTCACTCCTCCTATAAGGATGTTGGCGGTAATGATGATGATATTTCTCAAAACTGGAGCTGGATCAAAATCCATGAGTGCTAGTTCATTTGTCAAGTGTATCCAAATATTTTCCACCTCTAATTGTATCGTCTTTGTCCATGATGTATCTCCTCTGATACCTACTACCATATGCCCCATTTGTCTTTCCTCCTATCTATCTCCATGATTGATCCCCATTTGCCTCTACTTCTTCAAATCTAAAAAAATCTAAAGGATGACTGAATTAAATTCTGCTTGTTTTTCCTGAGCTCTAGCAAGTCTTTCCTGTGCCTCAATCAACCTATTATTATCTACCTTGCAAATTCTAATTTCTTCCTTCAAACTTCTCAGTTTATCTACTAGACCAGGAGAATACTCTTCTCCTTACTACTCAACTGACCTTTCCCATTCCACTGATTTCACATTAGCCCTGTAAGGGGATTCATGTAAATTGCATTCCACCACTCTCCTCTTCATCTCTAATCTTCTATTTCATGAAAACATACCATGTTATATAAACCAAATAGAAGAAATAATCAAAATCATACCATAGTGTATCTCAGGGGAGGATATTGCATCTACACATGCCAATCCAAATTAGCATTATATAATACCACAAATATATAAATTCATACATAAATATCATAATCATAACCATAACAATGCATACATAAAAAACACATTTATCTCACCCAGTCCAAGTGTTTGAACCTAGAAGCTTTGATACCGCCCTATAACCACCTCATCCCACATTTACCTGCTTTTACAAGCTCTCCAGGGTAGATATGAGTTGAGAGTTACTATGGTATGACCCGACCTCCAAGTTCTATTTATGGAAGTGGGGCTGACTAGCCAAAAGAAAATCGACATCCCTTAGAGACTACATACCACTCAGGAGCCTGAAAGCCACCCCAAGTGGTCAATCCCTGAGCTGGAACTCAATTTATCTAGATTAAATCCACAGCCATAACCATAACACAACATCTATGTGGTTGGGAGGCTATAACCGCACCCAAAATCCTATCTCCATGCAATTATGGCCCACTATCCTAGTTTTGTGCATGCAATGGAAATATCTATGCCACGTTTTTAGGCTAGACTCCATACCACTACTAAATTTTCCTATGACTTTCCAGAAACATAACTAAGATGATAACAATGTCAACCATTCAAAACTTGAGCAAGATATTGGCCTAGAAACACCTAATACATGATACACATTTCGTCAAACTTATGATAAACATAAAAGATAAAGGTCATGATTGCATATATGATCATAAACTTTTGATATAAGTCATATCATTATCAAGAAGGTCCAATGCTCTCTCAATCTAGCTGCAACAACACTTGTTATCCCATGCATTCATCAACCATCCAATAACTTATCAAATCATAAACAAGATCCATAGTAAGAGCACATCATCTAACAAACAGATGACCAACATATAACCATAATAGAATCCATGACAATTCAGCCATAAGATCAATATGATAACCAATATATGTGAATAGATTATATTGACATATGCAAAATCCAACCAAGTTAGGGACTTCCACATACCACCCAGCCATAGATTGGGCTTAACCAAATCTCTCTTTCAACCAATAACCCCTATGCCATATTACAAGCATGAATGTGGGATCATATTGGTTAAACCAAAATAGAACTAACCAAGGATTTCAGAGGCCAAACTACCTCAACCCTCTACCATAGTGATTTATCCTAAACCAGTCAAGAAATCACTAATATCAAACAAGCATGGATTCCTCTGAATTCCTTCCCAACTCCAGAGGAATTTTCCTATCTCCACTCATCCTTCAAGAGTTCCAGGAGAAAGCCCATCTTGACCCTTAACCCTTGGGAATTTTCTAGAGACCACCTCAACCAGGATCCAAGTCTACCAACCATCCAAAGATAAATCAAATATAGAACCCACTACATCATGGCTATCCAGCAAATGGAAAGGAAAGGCGGAAACCATTGTTAATCTAGGAAAATCTCCATGCCAATGACATCACATAACCAAGGAACCACATGCAACCTATTAACTACAGGTAATCCTATTATAGTTGTTGATCCAACTCTCTCCTCTTGCTCCCTTGTTTTCCTATGCTTTCCCTTTGCTTTCTTTCTCCAAGTCTAGGTGAATGCTATAATGCTCCAAGAATTCTCTAAGTGTGCAAGAGTGTAAGAGAGCAAAGCTTAAATTGACAAAAATATATGAATTATATCTCTAATGCCTTTTTATCATTGATGCCTCATTTTCTTTCATTTCCTTCATTTTCCTCTAATTTCCCTTGCATGAAAATTTGTGTCTCTTCACCTTCCATTTCTCCTATTTTCCTTTATTTTCTTAATTAAAAGCCAATTATTGCCTCTTTTCCCTTTTTAATGCCTTTTCCAATTTCCATATCCATTAATAAACTTAAATTGATGCCCATTGTAGTATTTACCAAATATTTAACTTGGAATACGTGTCCCATGACCTTGGTATTATTTTATTTACATGGAAAATCAACCAGGGGATATTACCAACTTGATGCAACTATGATTGTCACAATTCATCATGATGGGATCTAACTCATGTCCAAACAAGCCCATGAGTATATTTATCAACCAGATAGATATGCATGCTTCTATGCTGGTGGTCATGTACTTGGACTCTCCTACGCTCAATGTAACCGATCTCTGCTCTCGAATGAACTAAGAAACAACTACTAATCCAACATTGAATTTCCAGCCTGATGTGCTCTTCCTATCTATGGAACTCCCTACCCAATCTGCATCAATGAAGCCCTCAATCCTTTCCTCATCAACTTGACAATAGGACAATAAATACTCTATGATGCCCAAAAGATAGTTCACTACATGATTGGTAGTAACCCAATGCACCCTGGTAGGCTTGCCCATGAATTGGGTCAAAGGGTTCGCTCCAAAACATATGTCTGGTCATGTGTTCACCAAATACATAAGTGAACCTATCGATTATCAATAAAGCATGGGGTCTACTTGCTCCAATCTAGATGTGTCCAACTTCCTCTAGTTTGTGACGAGAGGCATGACCATGACCTTGCAATCCTGCATGTGGAATCTCCTCAAAATATTTAGAGCATACTTTCGTTGCCCAAAGAAGATCTCCCCATCTCCTTTCCAAACCTTGAATCCAAGGAAATAATGCATCATCCCTATATCCTTCATCTCAAACTCACTTGGAATATCTCTCTTTCACTCCTGTATGAGATTATCCGTGTTTTTCAAAGTCATATCATCCATGTACAATATCAAAATGAGCAGTTTAGCTCCAACAACAATGTAGTAGAGGTTGGAGTATGCTTCAGTCTTAGCGAAGCCCAATCCCTGAAGTTACCTATCAATATGAGAATACCATGCTCGTGAAGCTTGTCTGAGCCCATACAAGGCTCTCTTGAGTCTGCGCATTGAGTCTCTCTCTTACATGTCTCAAACCCCATTTAGGAACGTTGTTTTAACATCCATTTGGTGGATCCTCCACCCCATCTGAGATACAATGTCTATAATGGTCATGATAGATGAATATATTGTCACCGATGAAAATTTGTTTTCGTAGTAAATTCCATTTAACTATGAGAACCCCTTGGAGATAAATCTAGCCTTGAATTTCTTGATGCTCCCATCAGCCCCATGCTTGATCGCGTAGACCCAATGAGAACCCACCACCAATTTTCCCTCTAGTCACGACACCACCTCCTAGACATCCTTTTTCATGAAGGAGGCATACTCCTCGGACCACCATGACATCTCTCCACACCTAATGAGTGACTGCCTCCTGGTAGATGGAAGGTTCAACGTCCAATAAATCTATCACAAGTTCCATATACCTTGTGTACCTCTGCGGATATCTACTTTCTTGCACTGATATGCTAGGGAAACCAACTGGCTCTTTTGCCTCCTAGATCAATTTTTCTTCCCATGTCACTCTCATTCTCTCTATTCTAGGAGACATGGCCTAAGTGAGCTCCACCTACATGCTCCCCTCATCCTTAAGCTTCTTCACCTTCCCATAAATATGTACAATTTTAATCTGAGGTACTATATGAGCTTCTTGCTTGGGAGCTGGTTGCTCCTCTTCCTCCACTATAGCTTGCTCACGCTCTAAGGACTTCCTCGAATACATTTCTTCCTTATTCACATCTCTCCTGATGATTGTTTTCTTGAGTGTTGGTACATATACCTTTTACGCCTTGGAGGTCTCACTGTAGCTCGTGAAGATGCCCTTCAATAATGTGGCCTCCAATTTTGACCTATTCTCTGTTAATACATGGTAGTACACCAGGCTACCAATTATATGAAAATGTGACATGTCTGGTTTATTTCCCATAAAGGCCTCCTCTAGTGTAATTCTCCCCAACGCTCTCTATGGGCTTTGGTTATACAAGAAAATTGTTGTATTGAATCCCTCAACCCAAAGAAACATAGGAAACCCTTATTCATTCAACATGGCTATGGCCTCTCCACTCTAGCCCTGACCACTCCACTATGGCCCTATTTTTTCACTCTACAACCTCATTTTTCTAAGGGTTATATGGTGTGATTAGCTCGCTTTTGATCCCCTCCTTGGCACAAAACTACTTGAATTCATTTGAGGTGTACTCCCCATCATTATCTGACCTAAGCTCCTTGATTTATTTCTAGTCTGGTTCTCAACCAAGGCCTTAAACTCCTGAAACTTCGAGAAGACCTCATCCTTTTTCTTCATGAAGAATATTTGTCTTTCTCAAGTGATCGTCTATGAAGGTGACATAGTAATTCTACACCATAATGGATACTGAAGAGAAGGGACCACAAACATATGAATGAATAAGGTCCAAGATGCCCTTGGCCCTATTGTCTTTTCTAGGAAAAGAGGTTTTGGCATACTTTCCAAGAGTTCAACCCTTACACACCTCATGCTAGTCCATGCTACACTATATCAGCCCCATCATTATCTCCTTAAAAAATTTTAGCACCTCATGGTACATATGCCCCATGTGCCTATGCCATAACTCATTAGATCCTTTCCTGAGTCATGGCTCCCTTTTCTAATTAATGTTGTGGCTATCTCAAACTACAATTTTTATAGCCTATTTTGTCTAACCCCAATCTACTTGTCCATCTTGGAGTTTGAGGGTTTTATGAAAAACCTAACCTGTCTGAGTGTCACCTTGTACCCCTTATCATCCAATGCTTAAATTTAAATGAAGTTCTTCTTGAGTCATTAAACATAAAGGTCATCTCTTAGAAACATAGGGTTTCCTGACTCACTTTCAAATCTAATTGTACTAATTCCCTTGGCTCAATACCTCCCATCATCTCCCAAATCAATATGGAATTGCATGTCCTTCTCTGCTAGTTTGTTGAAGTAGTTCTTTTTCCCTGTCATATGAGAGGATGCACTATTTTCAATGTACCATAAGTTGGTATCCATTAAGCTTCCCATGGAATAAATAAGTGAGAAATCCCTCTCAAAGTGGCAAGAGAAATTGTCCATCTCTCAAGTGATTATTGCTTGGTTCCTGGACCCTTTCTTTTGGTTAAGGAACTGAGTAGCATAGTGCTCAAACTAGTGGCATGAAAAGCACTTGATCTTTCTAATGTATTTCTTCTTCTTTTATCCCTTGGAGATCGATTCACAACCACAACTGTTCTTCTTTCCCTTTGACTTTCCCCCTTTATCGGTTAGGGCAAAGTTCTCTTCATCTTCGATCTTGACACGAGACCCTAATTAAGCATGTCTATGAACTTCGTCTTGGATGTAATCACCCCATAGTCACTCCCAATATGAAAGCTTACCCTATGCACATATTCCATCTGTAAAAGTTTATAAAGCTTTGGTGAAACCCATCAGGGTAAAACTCACGAAGTCTCTATCAGAAATTTTCTTGCCCACACCAGCTAGCTCGTCCCTTACTTGGGTAAACGTGGTGAGGTAAGACACCAAAGATTTTGACTTTGACATCCTGATGGTGCTTGGTTTATCCTTTGACACTAGCTTTCTGGCCTTGCTCGTACCTTAATAAAGGCCAATAATGGTCATCCACATAGGTTTAGCTATCATCTTTCTGATCAAGTGAGGAATAATGTGGTCTTTGACTCCTTCCAAGATTATTATTCACACCTTAGCATATTTCCTGTTATGTTAAGCCAATTGTTGAGGGTCATTGAGTGCACTTGAGAAGTTATCTGCAAACTCTGACACCCCTTGTTCATGCAAAACTACACCAATCCTCTCACACCATGAGTAGAATATGGAAACTATGTCCAATCTATTTGAAAATATGAGACCTTAGTATGCCATTTTGTCAAGTCCAACTACTTAGAAACCATAGTGGCTAAGTCGAATAGGTGTCCTTGCTCCTTCTGAATGTTGAAGCTACCCTTGAAGATAAAACACTATGCTTGGTCTTCAATCAAAGGTTAAGCTTTGATACCATGTTAGATTTCCATAAAACCCAGTAATATTTATGATTCTCTAAGCATGCAACCAAAAATAAAACTAAACTAATGTTTTTAAACATAAATCACAATAGAGTTTCTAACCATAGCATGCACAAGGGAAGTAAGAAAAAATGAAGACAAACAAATGAAACACATAAAACATCAAATATATGCAAGAAAACCCAACTTCAGGGTAAACCTACAATGTGTGTGTGTTTTTATTAGCTTTATCAGTTATTTCTTAGGAAATTATTAAAGCAAAGAACACTTACTTTTTATAGCAAAACCCCCTTTAAACAGTCCCCAAACAAAACTAATTCACACCTACAAGTGTCTCGGCGAGTACGACCCGTGTAGTATGGCTTGGACTAGATGTATAGCCATGGTGTATGACACTCTCTACACCCTTCTACATGTGGGATATGATTTGGACTGATGTTGTGCTAAAATAGAGATTGTGTGACCCTCTCTTTCTCTCTCTTGTTCGTTTAACTAACAGTTGAATTTTTGAAATCCCTCTCTTCCTCGAGCCGAGGTAACACACACACTTTGTTCCAAATTATGTGACCACTTATACACCCTGCTCCCCCTAGTAAGTCGACCTGGCCACTTTTGCAACCTATTCCCCCTAGTAAGTCAACTTGACCACTTTTGCACCCTATTCCCCCTAGTAAGTCAACCTGACCACTTGTGCACCCTATTCCCCCTAGTAAGTTGACTTGGCCCCATCATGATCATCAATGGCTAAGATTAACTCAAGATGAAGGGATGAGATCTAATCACTTGTTGACTTAGGCTTTTAGTTTTTCCAAAGTCCAACATTATGAAGTAGTAAATTAAATTAATTATCTACTAAGTGGTTGTCCTATGGTTTCCACTGCAAGCCTTGGAAAATATGCAAGAAAAACCCTTACTTCTCTACCCCAATCAACACATGTCACCCTAGGGAGAACTAGTGTTATTCGTAAAGAAGAAAGACAACACCTTGAGACTGTTATTGATTATGAACAATTAAATAAATCCATGGTAAAGAAAAAATATCCTCTGCCACGGATTTATTATTTTTTTGATCAATTGAGGGGAGTTGTGGCCTTCTCAATGATCAATTTGTGATCTAGGTACCATTAGGTGCACATTAAATATGAGGACATTCACAAAATGACATTTAGAACCAAGTATGTGCACTACAAATTTATAATTGTGTTGTTTGGTCTCACAAACTCCCCAATAATATTTATGTTTTTAATGAATAATGTACTCAGTCCATATTTGGACAAGTTTGTGTTGGTTTTTGTCAATGGCATATTAGTTTATTCAAAAAAAAGGAGGAGTGTAAGAAACATTTAGTCACAATGTTGCAATTACTGAGAGAGCACAAGATTTATGCAAAACTCAACAAGTGTGATTTCCTTCAATCACAGGTGCAATACTTGGGGAATATAGTTTCTAAAGAGGGAGTGGTAGTAGACCCTAATAAAATCAAGGCCATTATGGAGTGGCCTACTTTCTAGAATGTTACAACTAATCTCATTTTGTAGTTATTAAATCCACTGATAAGGCAAGTGATATTTCTCAAATTTTTATTAAAGAAATAGTGAGATTACGCAATGTACCCAAGAATATCATCTCGTATTAGGATATCGAATTTACCTCCGAGTTTTTGAAAACGCTATTTCCTGGTTTTGGGATGGAATTAACCTTCAACATAGTGTACCTTCCTCAAACAGATAGGGAAACTAAAAGAGTTGATAGGGTGTTAAAAGACATGTTCAGAATGTATGTCATGCATCAACCAAATAGGTGGGAAGAGTTTATACCTTTGGTAGAGTTTTCCTACAATAATGGGTACCAGGAATCACTAAAAATGAGTCCATTTGAGGCTCTTTATAACATAAAATGAAAAATAACTATCAAATGGAAAGATCAAGTGAATACGATGCATATCAGACTAGATATGTTGAAAGGAATGGAACAAGAAATACTTTATATCATGCAACAATTGAAAATATCTCGGGATAGGTAGAAGAGGTATGCATATCAACAAAGAATGTACAAAGAGTTTCAAGTAGGGGAACATGTTTACTAAAAATTAGACCAAGGGAAACTTCATTAAATATTGGGTCTTGTTCCAATTTGGCACCAAAGTTTTCTGGACTATTTCAAATTTTAGAAAGAGTGTGGTTGGTGGCCTAAACATTGGCCTTACTACCCACAGTGAAGGTACATGATGTTTTCCATATCTCTTTTCTTTAAAAGTATGCACATGATGTTCATCATGTTGTTGAATGGTATGTGATATAGGTGGAATCTAGAGGATGATTCCATCCATGGCTATTGTGCATCCCAGATCAAAGGAAACTTACACTTTGAAATCGAGTAATCGAGAAAATCAAGGTGCAATGGAGGAACTTTGGACCAAATGAAACCACTTAGGAAATGGTTGATGAGATGAGGGTATCATACCAATTTTTCTTTTTTTAGTAAGAAAATTTAAATGTAATTGTAAATATGAATAGAGATGTGTATATAATCTCACTATAATTTTTGTTCTTCGATGTAGAACAGCGAGGGTGATGTCTCTCTCATTAAAGAAATTTTGAGGTAAAAATAGGGCCTTAAAAGAAAATTTACAACAAAAATAAACTTTATACCAATAGGATTCAATATGATGATGTCACCAATGGGGGATGATTCACCATTTTTGGAGTAAAAAGGTTAAAAAAAAAAAAAAAACCCTACTTTTTCAACTCATATTTTTAACTTAACTCACTATGATTTTACTCAAATTTCGAGTGGTGGCACTTGTTGGATGTGGAATTTAATTTTTCATCCAAGTAATACCCATGTTGCATACTTTTGATGGATCGCGCTAGACAGAAAATGTGATTGCAATCATGTTTTTTCATGTATTTCACATTTGTTGTGTAGTAGGGTCCATCAAAAGTGTGCAACATGGGTACTCCTTGGATGCAAAATTAAATTTCGCATCCCAAAAGTGTTCCCCCCCCCCACCTTTGAAATTTGAGTAAAATAATAGAGAGATAAGTTGAAAATACAAGTTGAAAAAGTAGTTTTTTTTCTTTTTTTCCTCCAACACTTGATGAAGTAGTCTAATATTATTTTATTATTTCCACTGTTATTTTATAATATACCTTAGGACGCCCATTTTAGACCTCAATTTATATAATGGAAGGGGATGGGCTTGTCAACCCTTTTTGGCTTCCCCCTCATGTAAAGATATTTATGTAAAATTGTAAATAATTGTGAAAAATATAAAAATTAATAGACTAAGAGAGAGGACATGGATTCAGAATTTGGGAGGAGATACTGCTTGGAAATTTCTTGGGAAAATAGCTAAGCTTAGAAGTATCATTTAGATGGCCACCTATCTCTTTGATGAATGGAAGGAAAAGTTGGTACAAGCATTAAAAATGTGTATGGGCAAGAGGAGGAGCCAGTGCTACTCTCGTGCGATGTGTTGGCTTTGGTCAACACACAACAAGAAAGGATGGGAAAAGGGAGATGGACTCTCATAAGGGAGGGAACCTCGACAAATGAAAACGGGGGATATGAGAAAAAAAATAGGAACTACAAATTGGTATCAATAGGATGTTGAGGAATGCACAACAATACCCAAGTGCAAAATTGGGCAACAACAAGGAAGATTGTGTGTAAGAAACGCACGTGGAGCACTAAAAGATCTTGGTGGAAGCTTAGATAGAAGTTTTGGTGTTGAAGAGGTAGAATAACAGTGCACTTTGGATTCCTGGTGCACAAGTGAAGAAACTGGGTACTTCGTAACTTCTCTTGGTGTTTAATAGGTGGAGACCCTAAGGGAAAACTTTGGATTCCCATGAAAACTATTAGGTGGAGGCATGGTGTGCTTTGGATTCTTGTCGAATTACAGGTGGAGACACTTTGGGCTCTAGATTCCTATAGTGTAACTTAGGTGGAGACACCATGGGATCTAGACTCCTATAGTGATTGTGGGGTGGGGCACTATGTGCTATGGATTCCTTGAAGTGTTTGTTGGGTGGAGTTATTATCTTCTATTGATTCTTGTTAGATTGTAGGTGGAGGTATTATGCGCTCTAGACTCTGATGTGTTGTAAATTTACTGGTACAAATTTTTGTTGAGAACTTCACTCCTCAAGCTCTGAATTTGGCTCAAGGGTGGTTACCTACAAGATAGAACAACAATGCAATTGGCCTACAATAGGGTGGAGAGTTGAAGTCCTTGTCTCATTTGTCATTCATTTATTGATAAGATAAGTTGCTTACTTGTATCTCTATGCCTATTCCATAACGTGAATGATGATTGATGTTAATATATGGTATAGGTGTATCAACACCTTTAATGAACAAATATGTTTCCTTTGTGTGTTGCAATGAGGAGGTTATGTGCTTATTCTGATGGAATGAGGGTATTATGGATTCCTATCACTATTGATATATTCTTATCTACTTACAGGATTTTTTATGGTTGTTTAAGAATCCAATTAAACTATTATTGTGTGTGAAATTCCATGGTTTGAGTGTTGTAACTTTCAAAGGGTCTATATGTTTGAGAATTAAGGAGTTTTGTTGTTGAAGATTTGTTCATGGCTCACTATGAATTGCATGGATATATGTTGTGCATGACTGAGTA
>APFE030687493.1:147370-161767 GCA_000404065.3 Pinus taeda
AGATAGATAGATAGATAGATAGATAGATAGATAGATAGATATAAGAGGAATCTTGTATTCCTATAGTTAAAATCATGGTGTTGTATGGCATGGATTGGATGGTTATTAGGTTGGTTAGTAGTTGGGCTTACTTCTCCATGAGCATATTTTATTAATGGTCAACACTTGGAATTGTGGTGCTCAAACTTAGGTATATATTCCCTTGATAGTGCATGTTTAAGGAAGAACCAGATTCTTGGTAGAACCTTGGTTAAATCCCTGAAAACACTTGAAGAAAACCCAAAAATTTGTTTTGGACAAATGAGGCAGAAATTGCCTTTTTATATGTGGTGGACATAGGTAGTCTAGACATGTTTGGGAATCCAGATGTTTGAAAGAAATGATAAGTGATCTGTCATTGTGGGACTGGTTTTAGATGAGTCAAATAGAGTTCGATGCAGATGTTAAAGGAACCATATAAGTCATATCCATGGGATCCTTCTTAGGAAACACGTTCTGATGTTTAGGGTTAAATCCCAATGCAACCAAATTTCAATGGAAATTTGAGGTGGAACCCTCATAGTAAAAAGTGTTATGGGACCAAAATTAATCAAAATTGGGTGGATGCATATGGATATTCAGGGAATTTGATGGTGCATGTAGAGACACAAGTTTGGGAGGCCTAGAAGTGGGCCAAGCCCGGACTCACATGTGGAGAGGAGCTAGTCCAAAGGTCTGAGAGTCTGGGACCTTTTCCAAATAAGAACTTGTGGGAGCATTAGACTTCCTTATGATACTAATGTAACCCGAATAAATAAATTCATGCACTATGAGCCACACTTGTGCGCGTGTGAGGCTATGTGTTGTGGTGGCACCATGTGGACCTAGTCTTGTTCACTTTGGCATCTTGAGATGGCATGGAACCACCTGGGTGAGGTGGGGATGCCACATGGTAGGTTCTCGCCCAGGTGGAAGAGCTAAATGACTAACTTTAATTACTGTAACTTTTGATCTAGGTAGTGGATTAGGATAAAAAAAATTATTACTAGAAAGCTCTCGACGATCTAAACACGATGGGGTTATCCAAAATTAATTTTACTAATTTTTAGAATAGAGAATTTTTTTATCCCCATTTCCATAAGGATACCATGGAGATTGGGTTAAAACAAAATAACACCTCACAATTAGCCTACAAACAACTAAGAGATGGAAGGAGTGTTACATATAAGAAATTGATAATCTCCATAGTCACTTATTAAAAAAAATAACTCAGAATTGTAATACCCTTCCTAGTGATCATGACTCAAATCATACACTTACGTACAAATCACAATTGAATTTAAATTATATTTTATAATGCATTTTGTTAAAGCTTCACAAAATGTGAAAGGTTGCAAAATTTTGCAAAATTGTGTTAAGTAGTAAAAATTTGTGTTTTCATACATTAATTAGATTAGACTGGGTAACTTGATCACAACTTTATTAATAATAACACAACCTAGTTAGTTCTTTTTGTTACTTATAACTATTAAATGTAAAAATATACATTTAGTGTGCTTTCCACGTAGGATAAAGATGTTATGTACTGCACAAAGTCTATCCAACTTTATCTAATACTAAGATGATTTTTCTTATTAGATTAAAAAATAAAATTATAAATTATAAATTACAAACTATTTATCTATATAATCAATATTACTAATAATATCTTTTAATTAAATAAAAAACTTAATATTTTAATAAATTAATATATAAAATGAAACTTTAATTAATAAAAGATGAATCAATAATATATAAATTGATATGATATCATAATTATAGTGTATTAACATATTGTTTCATTCTAATATATCAACTTATAATCATACCTTTAAATTTAAAACAACCCAAAAGGCACGAAAAGGCTAAAAAGTGAGGATTAGGGTGTCTATATTTATAAACGAGTTATATAGTAGGCTAAAAAGTGAGGATTAGGGTGTCTATATTTATAAACGAACGAGTTATATAGTAGTGAGTATTTGTAATCTGTTTTAAATGTAGTTAAATTAAAGTAAAAAACTGTGAAGAATTAGCAAAAATGGAAGCTCATATAAATGCATGCAGAAACTAAAAGCCAAAATTAGAAGAAAAAAAGGTACTCACTACCTAGTTTAAATATAGTTAAATTAAAGTAAAAAACTATGAACATTTAGCAAAATGGAAGCCTATATAAGTGCATGTAGAAATGAAAAACCAAAACTAGAAGAAAAAAAGGTAAAATTGGAAAACAAAAGATTAGAAAAAAAATGGGACTATAATTAATTATACAGAGTCAAAATCTACAATGATGTCTTATTTTTTTTAGGTTGGAAAAAATATTTAGTAATATTATTTTAGAACTTTAAAAAACACCCTTCACAAGTCAGGGACAATTAAAAAATAAATTGTCATTTGATGATCAAAACAAGCCATGAACGACAATTTCACTATCAAATTCCACCCTTCATGGAGATATTAATTTGATTTATGAAAGGAACAATATATATCTGCCATGTAAAGCTTTTACTCATAAAGTTGAAGAATTTTACAATCAATTTGAACCTTTTTTTTAATGAATGGTTCTAGAACAAGTTATGCAATTTGTAAATTTTAAATATTTTGATAACAAATTGTTTACTATTTTCTTTTTATAAATATACCTCATTTTATGAATTTTCTTTTAAATACAAATTTTGGTTTTTTTATAAAATTTAAATTACTTAACACAAATAAAGTTTGTTCAAAGTTGGACTACACTAATGTGCTTTGTTTATTATTATCTTAAGGCTTTATATTGCTATGACCCCACATAGATGAAGTATTTCACATAGATGAACTAGTTCATAAATGAATTTTGATGTTATTGCCCATTTCTATGGACTACACTTATGTGCTTAGTTTATTATTATCTTAAACCTTCATATTACTAGGTCCCACATAAATGAAGTAATTCATACATGAATTTTAATGTTGTTGTCCATTTCTATCTATGTTATGTTTTACACTTGGTTCGCTTGCAACTTTTATTTTAATATCAATTTAATTTTTCTAATTTTGAGATTGCGATTATTGTCCAACATACTCATCATTTTTTCATATATATTTATTATTTTAACAACGTGATGAATTGAAAAGTTTAATATATTAATAAAAAAATATTATTTATTTTATAATTCTTCATTTGCCCATGAGTTTTACCTTGATTCACAAACATTTACTAGAGTAATGGTCCACTTTGGCCCATGAGTGCTTCAATTCTCTACTCACTTGCACTCATTGTTAATGTTTAATTATTGCTTAGAGAATATTTTTATACATAAGCGCAAACCAGATTTGTGAGCACTCTATTGTTGTGACATTAGAAAAGTGTATGATAAAATATGGACAACACATCAACTTACAATTCAATACAAAAATCTTAGAGAATCAAAATCATGAGAATACTAGGTACACTAATATGTAGGTCGCTCGTAGTTGAAAGGTTGAAATAACCATTAACCATCAATAATGAACAAACCTTTGTTTTCACACGTCAAGAGGTCAATGACCACCTTCCAATTTCACATTAATTGCTAGCTAGTCCATCTTTTAATAAATAATAAAAATAATGTGGACGATATAGTAGTAATTAATGATGCAATATACATGGTGAATTAGTAACATGTTGGAGTTATATAAGCAAGGCCTAGGATAAAAAAAATTGGTTGTTGTGATAACATCAAGAGTATATCTAACTATATGCAAGCATATATATCAATAACTTATGACTTAGCAAGAGGCAAGAGGTTTCGATAGAAGGGGGTCCCTACTCTTCGAGCCTTGTCATAATGGGTCAACATGTCTCTTTGCAAGAATTAATCTCGTGCAGAGGGGAAAAGAAACCATTTTCCCAACCACTTGAGTTACACCCATGGGACAATTACATGATAACATGCTATTAATCGGAGTAACAATTACATATTGACATTTTGTTTGACGTATTAAACACATCATCTAATTGAATGTCGACAGATTACCAATGTGTAATGATTACATATACATTACATTTTTATTATTGTATACATTTTACATTGTCTCATTTTATATGATGTTAGATCTCTTATTCATATATAATAAAATTGGTTTCTTATTTTATTGCATCGTCTAATCTTATAAATTATTGTGTTCTTTTTTAATTAATATATTGATCATTACACTGCCACAGATAATAGAGATGTAATCCATTGGATAATGAATTAATGCTATCATTGTATCAAAACACAATAATTAAAATATAACCATTAATTATTATAAAAAAAAACTTGATTTTGAGATGATTATTTGATTTTTTTTAAATTATATACATGTGTGTGTGTGTGTGTGCATGTGTTCATTATATTCTTTTGAACTCACTAAGTGGTGTGTGCAATAAAAATAGAAATCGGTGTGTTTTTTATGAAACATATGCATTGTTGCTTATTAACAAAGAATGATGATCATATCTCACATCAAGTGCTTGCAATTTCATGTTTCTATGATGCACATGGTAATATAGGCACTAGGGTTTTTATAGGTACAATACAAATTTCAATAGGCCTTGATGTTGTATTTAGGTGTATGAGCATCGAGAAGTTTATAAACCAAAAGAATGGATTGATGGATAACACTTTTATACAAACAACAGTAGTAAACCAAAAAACAACCTAGTGCATAACAAATTATATTAGTATTGTTGCATTATCAAACAAACTAGGCGGTTGTAGTGTGTATTGATTGAAATTTGATTATTTATTTATGGAAGAACAATGTGTCCATCAATAGGATGTTATCACTAGGATTGTGCAAAGCTCGATCGAGCTTGGACGCCCCTTGGAATACTTTAATTCCACGAAGGGTGTCTCTCATCCTCAACTCCTCCCAATGAAATTTGAACCACTGACCTAATGGGCCCTAAGCCCCACACAAACCAATTGATTTATACTTCATAGCTGCAATAGTATATAGATTCTAATAAAAAAATCAAATATAATTACGTTAAAAAATTAAAAAAATAAATATATAAAAGTGATATTTTTTATTAAAATAAATTTAGTTTTTCCAAACATGTTGATGCGAAAAATCTCAAATATAGTTACAAGTGTTGGATAAATTTGCATTATGGAAATGAAGACATTTTATTTTTTAATTGAAACTCTTTAATTTTTTTACTGAGTGGGATCACTTTCTTACCCCACTCTCTTATGTGTTGCTTTAGAGATCATTAAGTACAATTATACCAAATGCATTGAAAATCCACCCTAATCAATGATAACAAATTTAAACTAACTTATCATTAGACCATAACCCATCCAATAGTGAAGTAAAACCTTGATTATATGCTCAATTTGTTGTTTGACATTTTAAATATAGATTCTAGGAGGTGTAATATGCATAGTGGTAAATTGGAATAGGCTTGAAGGTACTAGAAGGTATTAGATTGAATGTTCTTTAGTTTCAAATTATGAGGATTTATTATTTAGATTTGTATTTATAAGAAGTTGATTTTGTAATAAAAAAATGTTTTTAATAAATTATATAAATTTAAGCAAAAAGTTCTGAATGATTTTAATTAAATATAATTATTAAACAAGTTGAAATGTTTCTTTTTTGGAGCGCGACAGATATAAAATTGAAAAAAATGAAATATAATTATAATTAAAATAAATAAAAAATCTATTTTCTCCATAAATGAATTTTTTTTTTAAATATATTAATCTACAAATTACCCAAAGTAATTGAAAGAAAAAACAAAACAAAATATATATGGTGAAAATCAAATCTATATTAATAGTAAATTATTTAAAACATTAAATTATGGTTTGGTGTATTTCGTTTTATGTTGTTTTTTTCAAAATTTAATTATATAATTCTTTGTGAGTTTGTAATTTTTTGTTGTTTAAATAGGATTTTTCAATGCATCAATGAGTTCAACATCTTAAAAAACTTTTATGTAAACCATATGACTCAAACTTGCAATTCCAAGAAACCTCCATTTTATTTTGGGCAAAACTGGTTGAAAAAATATACCCAAGAAAAGAACAAAGCATAAAATAATTAAAATATACTTTAAAACACAAACTTCAAATAGTGGAAAATCCTATCATAATTCAATAGTCAAATAAGTGGTAGAAGTCATTCTTGGTTGTTAAAAGGGAATATACACTAATTATTATCATTATTAAGGAAAACTATAACACCTAATATAGCTAGTAAATGATCCTTAATATAGGACTCTTTCACTTTAACAAGACAAGATATTAATAAAAAAAAATTTAACAATATTAAATCATGCTACAAAATCTAAAAAAATTGTATCTCAAAATTATCCATATTTTAAATTAAATTTATTAAGTATTTTTAATATTTATCAATTAAATTCTTATAATACCAATTAATGATGTCACTATTACATCAATGAAAACACCACATACAAAAGACCTCGAACAATTGATTTGTTGAAATATTTATATTTTGATTTTATTAACATTTAGCATGAAAATATATATATTTTTTAAATAGATTTTATGAGTCATGCCATTCACCAAAATTTAAATAAGGCAAGCAATCCTCCGCAATCTACATCCTATGAGGCAACAACTTATATCATTGTTGGGTGTGTGTTATATTCTTTCCATGACTAGAGTGATGTGTTGTACATTGTGTCGGGTGCAATGGAGGGGCCATGGGGGGGGGCAACCTGCATAAGGTCCAGGGTAGTGCCCCGAGAATTATTCTTTATGAGAACCCAATAATAGTTAGGTGGACCCAACGATTGGGGGCACGATGGTTTTCTGCCCATGGTAGTTTGTAGATCTGTTCAAGGGAACTATGGTTATGTTCTAATTTAGGATTATGGATTGGGGTTTATGAATGCTTCAACATGTATATATATGTATTGTACATTGAAAGGAGTATAATGAAAAATCAATCTAGTAGTCCCAGTTTTGGAATCCAGTGGAAAATATTTGTCTATATTTGTTTTATGCTCTTGCCATTGTATATTTTTATGTTTTAAGAATTCATTTGTAGGTAATTTCTATACATGGTTAAAACCTACATTTGGTATCAGACGTTTCGGCTTCAAGGGGATGCCTTTGCTGCTGAGGGGTTTTGTTTGGGCCTGTGGTAGACCCTATTCAGTGGGAAATCTACAAGATTGATTCTCACAATGAAAGAAGATGGAAAATAGTGGAAAGTCAGAGATCAAGAAATTTAATAAAAGTCAAATTTTTGAGTTGTGGAAGCTCAAGGTGGAGGATATGTTGGTGGATTGATATCAGTGGATTGTTGTATATCCAGGCACAACACCAACATGAATGTTGGCAAAAAACTAGGTGAATTTATATCGAAATGTGAAGAGCACAATATGATTATGTCTCTTCGATTCAGTATTGTTGAATGTATCATGGGAAGCTACGATGAAGTCTTTGTGGGACAAGTTAGGGACTTTGTACCAATCTAAGTCTCTAGTGAACAAATTGCTCCTACAGAAAAAGTTGTATAACCTGAGGATGAAGGACGGAGACTCCGTGACAGAGCATTTGAAGGCCTTTAATAGTGTTGTAAGTTAGTTGTTATATGTTGATACAAAAAATTTAGATGAAGATAAGTGCATCAATTTGTTGTGTTATCTACTAGATTCATGCGATAGTCTGGTTGTTGCAATATGTGGCAATACAACTACCTTGAGGTTTTATGAAATAGTCTTGTCCTTGTTCTTAGAGGAGATGAGATGAAAAAATATGGAGAGATGGAATGGACATGATTTGTCTGTACGAGGATGATCCCTAAACAAAAACAAAAATAAGTCCTCAAGTGGGAGATCTAAATCTCCAGGAAAAGTTCTAAAGGTATATGGAAATGTGGAAAATATGGGCACTACAAAAAGGACTGTAGATCTAAAACTCCTGAGAAAGGAAATGGATTTGATGACGCTCCTTCTATAGAGGCGAAAACCACCTTAGATGAAGGTGGGAATGTGTACTTTCCTTCTTCTTCAAGTGCACATGTAGATCACGAGGCATGTTTGATTGACTCAGGTGCATCCTTCCACTTCACTCCCCATAGGGTCTGGTTCTGCAAGTATAAGAAATATGATGTTGGTGATGTATTCTTAGGGGATAAAAGGAAGGCCAGAATCATTACGTGGAAAAGTCAAGCTGAAGTTGCAAGGTGGAAGGATTAGAACACTTCCTAGTGTTTTTCATATTCCTGTATTGGCTAGAAATATGATTTCTATAAGCAAGATATATGGTGTAGGTGTATCCCTGGAAGAATGGTTTAGGATCACTTGTATTGATGCGAGGAATTCAAATTGGAACTCTGTAAAATCTTATGGGTAGCATTGTTATTAATGGGTGCAACAGTTCTATGGTTCCTAAAAGTGGAGCAAAAAATATAGTGGTCTCTAGAGAAAAGACCATGCTATGACATCAAAGGATTAGACATACTAGAGAGAAGGACCTTCGAATACTGCATGGTAATGATATGTAATGTTCCTAATTAGGAATAATAGTGATATGCAAAGAAAAATAATAGATGCAAACATAAAATTCAGAAATTTAGTTAACACCCATGGAAACTCCAAAAATGCCATCCGGCTGAGCCATTTTATTAAATATAAGGAGCAAGAGTAAAATGGTATGGAAGGAGTGCACCCAGGCTTGCCTCAATGGAAATATTAACAATATTCGGGTGATAAAATAGAATTCCCATATGAGAGAATGAGTTGTTCCAAATATGCCCTACATTGCTCCAAAAACTGCTCTGTCTGCCAGAAAAGTACTACTGGAAATCCCACCTTTGTTGCTTAGAAAATTATGCAAAATTAGCCACAAGCTCCTCTCAAATAACCCACCAAAATCCATAGATGGTTTGGCCTGGTTTTGACCTCCAAAAATTGACCCTAATTACAATGTCCTCCCAACTGGATGGAAAATACGACATGTCTGAAATATTCCTGAAGAAAGCCTCCTAATCACTCCAAAAATGTTGAGTTTCACCTCCCCTAATATCTCCTCAATTATCCCAGAAAAATCTAGCTCCCAAACACTTCCCCCAATCTCCCACGTGTGCCAAAAAAATGACTACAGCACAGGCCCTGGGTGAGAGAAATTTGTTCTGCCTCCAAAGAGTAATCTCCTGTTCCAAAACTCCTCAAATAACTTGGTATTTCCTTAGAGCCACTCTAAAAAATTTCTCCCGACAAGCACCACCCAATAGATAGATGGAATGAGTAGTACATGGTCCTCTATTGCATCCTCCTGGTGTATGAACTGGCTAAGAGAAATTTTGTACGATGTGCTCTAAACTCCTTCAATCTCCCCTCCAAATTGGCACAAACTTACCTCCCTAGGGTGGCACTCATAGTCCACCAAAAGAAGTGTGAGATCTCCCCTTAGAAAGCTTTGCACTGAACAACACTGTGATTGGGCTAAGCCACTCAAGCAACAAGAGAAATGTATGATTGACAAAAGACCCCAAAATTTCCTAAGCTCCTTCTATTTATCATTTTCAAGTTGCCTTCCCATGTGGGTCCCTCCATCAAGTATTTCGACCCCCTTCCTTGGAAAATCGAATTTCCTCCTAAGGTGATGCATATTTCAAGTGGGTGTGGCCCCCATGTCCCACTATCAAAATGATTTTCGCCCTCCTTTTCCTAAGTTTTAGCCCAAAATTTTGTGGGTCCCATAGTAAACAAAATTGCCAAAATTGTGATAATGAACTCAAGGAAAATTATTCTAGGAAGGGACACTAGATGGTGTGGTAGAAGGTATGTCTAATTTCTCTCTGGATTTCAATTTCTATGAACATTGTGTATATGAGAAGAAAAATCAGTGACTTTCCCCTCAGGCGTTAAGAGGGCGAAAGGGATATAAGAGCTTGTGCACAACAATGTGTTTGGACCTATGTTAGTTCCATCACTTGGTAAGTCTGTGTACTATTTCTCATTTATAGATAACTTCTCAAGGAATACATGGATATATTTTCTCAGGAATAAATTTGAAGTATTTGATAGGTTTAAATAATTTAAGGCTTTGGTGGAAAATCGGAAAATCAGATAGAGAAGAAGATCAAGGTGTTGAGGATAGATATTGGTGGAGAGTTCTGCAAGAAGGAATTTGAAGAGTTCTATAAGAAGTGTGGTATAGTATGGAAAAATATTACTCCATACACACCTCAAAAAAATGGATTTGCAGAAAGAATGAATAGGACATTGATGGAAAAGACAAGAAGCATGCTTAGTGGTTTTCGGTTAGGAAAGAAACTCTGGGTAGAGGTAGTGGAGACTGCATATTACCTGTTTAATAGATCACCTTCATCGGAATTGGAGGATAAGGCTCAAAAATAGGCATGTACTAGTAAGAAACCCTCTCTTTCACATCTCAATGTATTTAGCTACAATGCATATGTACATGTTCCAAAGGAGAAAATAACCAAGTTGGATAGTAAATATGAAAGGTGCATATTTATTGGGAATAAGGATGGTTTAAAAGGTTATAAGATTTGGAACTTAGAAATATAGAAATTTGTGTACATCCAAGATGTGGTGTTCAAAGAGGTGAAGAATGTTCTTAAACATGAAGTCCTACCAAGGAAACCTGAAAAGATAGAGTTTGAACTAAATGAGGAAGAATCATACTCTATAGCAAAACAAGAATCAAAAGAGGAAGAGCCAAAAAATCCAGTTTTGGGAAGATCAGATCAAGAGAAAAGGAATCCAAAGAGGTATAGTCCTGTACTTTATGTTCAAATTTTTCTTTATCTATCACTGATGGTGATCCCAAAATTGTCAGGGAGGAAGTGGATTCAAAGGATGGAAAACTCTAGAAAGAGGCCATGGTTGATGAAATGGCATCTTTGGACCAAAATGAGGCATGGGATATAATGGAGTTGTTGGCTAGAAGGAAACCCATTGGCATCAAATGAGTGTTTAAGAAGAAGATGAATGCAGAAGGCAAGGTGGAGAAATACAAACCTCGGTTGATAAAAAAAGGTTATTCCCAAGTGCTTGGAAATGATTTTGGTGATATTTTTTCTCATGTTGCCAAGTTAACTTCTATTATATTGTTTTTATCTCTTGTTGCTTCTTTTGATTTTGAGGTAGAACGGATGAATGTGAAGACATCATTTTTTCACAGGGGTCTGGAAGAAGAGATCTATATGAAGCAACTTGAAGGCTTTAAAGTGAAGGGTAAGAAAGAACTAGTATGCATGTTAAAAAAGTCTACGCATGGGTTAAAACAATCACCAAGGATGTTGTATAAAAAATTTGATACATATATACAGGGACTTGGATTCAAAAGGAGAAAATCAGATCACTATGTGTATTTTAAATTAATTGGCAACCGTGTTATTTATTTGGTCTTGTATGTGGATGATATATTGTTGAATGGAAATGACAAAGGAATTATCCATAATTTGAAGACCCAATTTTCCTCCAAATTCAACATGAAGGATCTTGGTGCTACAAACTATATTCTAAGCATGGAAATTAAATGATATCGGGCAAAGAGGAAGCCCTGGTTAAAACAAAGCAGGTATGTGAAGACAATGTTATAGAGGTTGAATATGCAGGATAGTAGACTAATGAAGGTTCCTATTCCTGTAGGTGTAAATTTATCTATTGAACGTTATCCCAAAACACAATAAGAGGCAAAGGACATGTCTCGTGTTCCATATGCGAGTGAAATTGGTAGCTTGATATATGCAATAGTCTATACTAGACCATACATTGCACATGAAGTGGGATTATTGAGCAAGTTTACATCAAAACCAAGGATGGATCATTGGACAATAGTGAAGCGAGTTTTCAGTAGTTGCATGGCACTAGTGATTATGGTTTGTGATACCAATGAAGATAAGGATTTGATAGAGTTTTGGACATTCATGGATTTGTTGATGCAGACTGGGCTGGAGATCTGGATCAGAGAATATATACAAGTGTGTATATGTTTAACCTATTTGGAGGAGTAATCAGTTGGATGAGCAAGAGGCAATCTGTAATGGCACTTTCATCTATAGAGGTTGAATACATGGAAGCCACTCATACAAGAAAGGGAAGAAATTGGTTGTAAAGATTGTGTTCAAGTATGGGGTTGGTAAACAAGCTATAATGATAGACTGTGACAACCAAAGTGCAATTTTCTTGGTAAAGAACTCTACTTATCATTCGAAGACAAAGCACATTAATGTTTAGTATTAGTATATGAGGGATATGGTTGAAGAAAAAAAGGTGTTTCTGGTAAAGGTGGACACTTTGAGGAATGTTGCAAATGCATTAAAGAAGTTTGTAAGAACTAAGAAGTTTTATTGGTGTAGAGAAAAAATGGGCATTATAGGCTTGGACCAACGACTAAGCTCTCCTGTGATCCCCTTTGTGGAAAGAAAACAACAAGTGGGAGAATGCTGGGTATGTGTTATATTCTTTCCATGACTAGCCTCACACAACAATGGAAATAAAACAAGTGGGAGAATGTTGGGTATGTGTTATATTCCTTCAACGACTAGCCTCATCCACCAATGGAAAGAAAACAAGTGGGAGAATGTTGGGTATGTTAGGGGGCTTGCAGGGGGCGCTGGCCCCCTGAACAAGGTCAGAGGCAATGCCCCGAGATTTTTTTTTTTATGCAAACCCAATAATAGTTGGGTAGACCTAAGGATGGGGGGAGGACCCAAAGATGGTGGGTGGACCTACCCCATGGTTTTGTGCATGATTGTTGCACATGGTTTTGGGCATGATGATTTTCTGTCCATGATATGTTGTAGATCTGGTCAAGGGAACTATGGTTATGTTATAATCCAAGGTTATGTATTAGGGTTTATGAGTGCTTCGACATGTATATATATGTATTGTAACATTGAAAGGAATATAATGAAAAATCAATCTAGTAGTCCCGATTTTGGGATCTAGGGGAAAATCTCTATGCATATTTGTTTTATGTTCTCACCATTGTATACTTTTATGTTTTAAGAAGTTGTTTGTAGGTAATTTTTGTACAGGGTTAAAACCTACAATCACCACGTTGCAATGAAACTCACCACCTTGATAGTGATGTGCACGATAATTCTGAAAATAGAAAGTTCATGTTGGATACCCAAGAAAAGGTATTTCATGACCATAGCTTATCTTTGTGAGGTTGGTTAAAATTGACAATACTATGAGCCACATGTGGATGGTTGGGTACTAATCACTTGATTTTTTCAACATGTATATGGATGTATATGTCCTTAGTGTTTCTTACGTATGGTAGCTATTCAAAGATATATTTATTTATTTGTAAATGGTTATATAAAATAATAATAAAAATAATGTGAATGATACAACAACTAATGATAGAGTATATTGATTCAGTTCCTGTCATGATTACACAATAAGATGTGAAACAATCAAACTAATAATATCTGAGATAAAATGAATTTAATATATTTAAAAATAAATAAATTCATTTTGTAATGTTAAACTTTGCATAAATTTAATTTTTTTAGTCAAAACTGAACTAACACAATATATGTTTGGTGGGAGAATGATAATAAAATAAATAATAAATTTAAAATTATAAAATTATTATTAATAATAAAGTATTAATAAATAAAAATCTAGAACATTCTAAAAATTAGTTACAACGCTTTGAACTCTTTTTAAAATTCTTATTAAATAGTTTAGAGTCATCTTAATTTCGGAGCAATCAAACCTCTCGAGGTGAAAAACTCGTTTTTGAGTGCAAAACCTCGAGATATTTGATCATTCTTGGGACTTGATAGATCCAAAATTAAGATGGATCTAGACTCGTTATTAAAAATTTTATGAAAGAGTTTAGAACACTGTAACTAATTTATAAAATGTCATAAATTTTTATGTATTACTAAATTTTAAGACTTATTATTAATGAGAATTTTATATTTCTAATTTATTATTAATGTTGTCATTTATATAAGTTTAAACACCCTAATCCTCACCTTTAGTCTTATCGTGCCTTTCCTATCGAAATATAACTATTAAAATTCTAAGAGAGGAACTTTCAAATAAAATGGAAAATTTGTAAACATAAATTTGTAAATAATTAATAGTAATAAATATAAGAGACACTGAAAAATTAAAATAGAAATAAATAAAAAAACATTAAGGAATTTAGACTTCTGTGATCCATAACATTGTTTAGGGAATTTTTCGGCGAAATCACATAGATAATCTTTTGTCGACGCGTTTCGAACCAACCAGTGTGGTTCATCGTCAGGACAAGTTGAAGAATCCAATCCAGCTTGGCTTGTTAAATAGTATGTGCAGAGACTCCAATAGCTATATTGCAAACAGCTAATTCTGACCTAATGACCCCAGTCAAACAATAATATTTTTGTTACAATTTTTTTTTTTTTTTTAAT